>JAOXYM010000003.1:31918954-31929791 GCA_028567055.1 Leptatherina wallacei | reverse complement strand
TTACAGTAATCCAGTCTACTGGAGATGAATGCATGGATGAGTTTCTCCTGGTCTTTTGGGGAGACTAAACCTTTTATTCTACTGATGTTTCTGAGATGGTAAAACGCTTTTTAGTAGGATATCAAATCAAAAGCTGTGAAGTTTAGGTATTTCTTTAGAGTAATGTGGAAAATGACTGGAGTTATTGTGTTTTACTACTCAGTTAAAACATCAACAGCTGGGTGTTTCTTCTGGAGTTTATCCCTAGTTTTACAGCTATTAAACTTTGGAGATTCAGTCTCTCTTTTTTCTTCTTCTTCTTTTTTTTTTGCCAACAACTCTTCAGAGCTGGGTCTGTCAACAAACTCCTCCACTCTGTAATTCGCTGCTCAATTATAGTTTGTCCTGTTTCAGAAGCGGTTCAGCAACTTTCTATTGGCTGAGAGGATTCAGGGAGGAACTGCGGACCGGAACAACACAGCTTCATCCATTAATGAGGGACTTTAATCGGACGGGACCACAGCCAGGCAGTCAGGGGTCAGGGCGAGGTGGTTTTGGTGGGGGAAAAATAGAAAAATAAAAAATCTACATTTAAAGAAAAAAAAAGGAAAAGAGGAGAACTTTTTTTTTCTTTGACGAACACGCGCTGGTTTAGGTTTCCTGTTTGTGCCATTTGACTGGAAAGTGAAGCAGACGAGCGCGTCTCCTCCGTCCTGGTCCAGCTGGTCATGTTCAGCCGCGGCTCGAAGAGAAGACATTCCAGCAGATCGGTAGGTCCATGAAGAACTTTCTGAAGGCTTGATGTTGTCTTTAGTGCATGTGTCAAAATGACAGACGTGGCTTTATTGTAAAGTTTGTTTGTATACATCTATCTATTCACTTATTCATCGATCGTTCCGTTTCTAAGGAGATCAGGTATCATCTGCACCGTTTCCATAGTTACCTCCACTGAAGCCATTAACAGCTCACCCAAAATGATTGAAAGTTATGTTTTTTTTTGTTTCAGTCAGTTCTTTGGGCTCGTAATTAACATAGACTATCTTTTTGAGTGTTTTTTTTATTTCATGTAGATACATATTGTCAAATATCTCTGAAGTCAAAGCAGCTTGTAGAACCTTACATATGTATTGTGACAAAAACTTGAACTCCCCACTTATCTATCTAAAGTTTTCTAAAGGTTTATCTAAAGGTTTTAAGCAATAGTTTTCTGAGTTTTTTGAAGTCCACTTTGTCACTATTTCAGTTTAGTCCTTGTACCTGACTATTTTAGATGGTTTTTTATCTGTTAGGTTGCAACAATGAATCATTCAAAAATTGGAAAAAGGCCCCTAAATCAATGGATTAATCATTAATTGGCAACATGAGGAGCCCATTTTAAGATGTATTAAATTGTGAGATATTTTATCGTAGCATGCTGGATAAATACTTAATTTGGTCTCATTTCTGCAGTTGCATTCATTATAGTTTGACAGTTATGGAATACTAACACTATAACATATTTAAAAAAAGCTGGACAACTGGGGGATATAAGAAGTGGCAGGCTTAAAAAAAAGGTCTACATCAGTTGAACAGTATCTGAAAGAGTTGTCATTCAGAAAAATCCAGCAAATTCTTGATCACAGATCTGAGGGATGAGTCTGGATTTTCAATGGATCCATCTACTGTTCACTGAAGCCTCATCAGAAATGGTCTCCGTGGTTGTCAAGAAGCCATGTTGACAGAAGAGAAAGGAGAAGAAAAGGCTGAGATATGCCACATGACACAAGAACTGGACTGAAAATCATTGGCAACAGGTCTGATGAAGAGATTAATCCTCCCAGAGTCCAGATCTTATCATGATTGAAGCAGTGTGGGATCATCTTGACAGAAAACGGAACAAATGGCAGCAACAATCAAACAAACTATTCCTAAAGACCACTTAAAGAATTTACATGAAAGCTGGTCTACGATGGTTCAAGCTGTGTTGAAGAATAAATGTGGTCCAATCAAATATTGACTTTCACGCTTGTTAACAATCTGTTATAAACAGTTTGTTTGCAAGTGTTTCATAAACTATAGCATCTATTACCCTGTTTTCCAGCCAAAATCAAATAGGTGATCGAAACTTCAGCACATTACTCTGAAAATGACTTGGTAATATAAGGTTATAATGGGGACATAGTGGTTACCCAAGAGAAGCTACAACCTAATTAATGACAATGGGGACCTTTGAAGCCCCCAGGCAGCTTTGTCTGTACTGTATCAGCTGCAAGCTGTGATCCCTCATCCTCTGTCTCTGTCTATCCCAAGTTGAACCCTGCAGATGAGCCACAAAGAGGACAGCCCTGCATCACCTGTGGAGAACAGTGTCCTGGCTTTTCCCTGCACAAATGGAGGTACCATGTTCATTCACTGTATGCATCAGAAGAATCACACAGATTTTGTCAGGCTATTGTAAGAAAAGGGATTGTCTGATGTTCTGCACGTCTGACTTCCTTCACATAGAAAGTTAAGACTATGAGTAATTTGCTGCTCTGCTGTTGTGACATGTAACCAGCTGATTAAGCTGCAGCTAATTTGGCAAAGTACCCGCTTTCCAAACAATAACTCCTTGGATTTCCTTTTCAAGTGGAGTGACATTCAGGAGGAACCCTTTCAGACGCCTGGCATTTTGTATAGAATCAGCCATGCATGATACCATGAGGAAGTCATTGTTCTGCCCCTGTGTGCTCTCAGATAATTTTTTTTTTTACTGTAGAGACAATTCATGCGACATCTGAGCCTTCCCACTGTGTCGCTCTGTCACAACTGAGACGTGAATGTGCTCTTGCTGTGAAACAAACTATGTTGTTTGGGGATGTGATCTTGCTGTGAACTACAGGTGGTTTGGGTTAGAGTGTGAAAGAGTGTGACTAATTTGTGCAACTCTGTTATGGGCATGCAGTCCAAAAAAGCACCCCTTAAGGTCTAGAAATGCTCTGAGAAGAGGAAGACACTTCTGATGTATTAGAGATGAGCTCTACAGGCTTATTACTGTAGTGTTTGCTGGCTGCTGAGGGTTAGTTTGTGTGTGTGTGTGTGGGGACACACACACACACCAAAGCAGACTGAACTGATTACAATTTTTACAATGCAACCCTGGCAGAAAATAAGCTGCTTGGCCTTGTCCCATAAGGATACGTTGTGGAAGAGGAGAGGTCTAAAATTATGAGCTTGGAAATTGTTTGAATGTTTTACCACCTGCACAGTCCTTGAGGTGTGACTACACTTTGCAGCACTCCGAAGATCCCTAACACTGTTTTTACTCTCAGAGCCACTTGACGTTACAAAAAAAAATTAACAGTGTTTTGACAAAAGAACTGTTAGTTGGGTTGGAGTCACTTTTTCAAACTAACATTGCAACTTTTGGATTTGTGGAGCAGTTTGCCTTCTGGTATCTGCAACAGAAGGGGAGGGTCTGAACCATAAAGTCCTTCCAGTTGTCTAAAGTAAACCATTACATGGGGTAACAGTGAGCTCAGGAATGCAGCCGTTTAATTGTTTGCCCTTGGAGTCTCACAATAAGAAGCAAACTTTTCCCCTTCGATGAACTTAAATAAAACATCATTGGACACAGATTTCAGAACCAACAAGATCCTGCAAAAAGTTTTTATTCAGCTGCAGCATATCGACATGTCTGTGGAAAAGACCTGCAAATTCACCACTTAGAAGGAAAAGTGTTTCCATGCTAATCTTTTAAGGTTTATAGTTGTGGTTTACTCTGGAAAGCAGCTTAATTGAAGCCACGCTGAAGTCAGAAATGGGAAGATGAAGGTGGCAGTGTGCACATACTGTTTCCTCCAGCCATATACCGGACACATTTTCCTATTGAATCTAATGGAAAAGTGAGTCCAAACCTTTGATTGGTACTTTATAATACAACTAATATTTTGTTCATCTTTTTTATTTAATGCTTATGATTGTGATGCTTGGTTTATAGTCACCATTCCTCTTGCAAATGTAATACGTACCACAAACAGCTGGCTCTCCAGGTGTTTTGGTGTTGTTTCAGTTAATCATACACCTGGATTTCGTACCCTGCCATGTGTTGTGTTAATGGAACAATTATGAAAAAAACAAACATAAAAAAACAACATTTAAAAGTGTAACAGAGAGGGTTGGAACTGTGTAATTACGTATTTATTTGCATATATTTATGTATGACTGCTTCTACAAGGATTCCTTCAGTGTCACAGTTCCATTTTCTACAACGTTAATGTCTTTAAGATTAAAATTGGATTCACCTTCCTTTTGGCTCATCTTTATATCCTAAGTGTTGGACCATTAAAGCAACACTACTGAACTTTGGCGCCCCCTAACAAAGGCTATTTCTTGCATCCCGTCTCTTCTCTGAGCTCTCTGCAGCCAGTAAAAGTCAGTATCCATCCCTTTCTCTCTTTCTTTTCCTCTCTTCCCCCGGTAATTTCCTCTTACGTCTCTTTGCTGAATCAGTCATGGTGAGCGTTAAAATCGGCCAGTGTGTCGATATTCAGTTACTGACATGTGCCCGAATGCAAAAAGCAGCTGTCATATGATGCTCCGGGCTGGAATAAAAACTTGTGAAGTGCAGTTCCTCAGTCTCAGGATGCTGCAGGGCACCGACGGGTCCAGGAATGTGCATAAGGTCGGAAAAATGATGTAGCATTGCTTTAAAATTTCTTTAAATTCATTTAAAGTCAATTTATGTGGCTACTTGAAACAACATTGTATGCTGCTTCGGCATAATTATTTACCTATGTGTGTACAGTATGTACGTATGCATGCATGTAAGTTACATTATTTGATCTCTGGTATGTTTTTTTCCTCTCATGTATGTTATGTAAAGTTCCTTCTCTGAGGCATAGTAAAAGGTGTGACAATGAAGATTCTGCCTCTGTAGAAGTTTCCACTATGTTAAGCACCACTGTGTGTTTTCAGACTGGTCTTTTCTACTAACTTGACTGAGTGTATTGAGGCATTTCCCATTCATGGTGAAGAGAGGGGCCAGTATGGCGCTGTGTATTTAAGATCACTCAGGCCTACCAAAACATTACCCTCAAGAATTTAGCTTTTGTTGTTTCACTGAGATGTGTGTGTTAGACCGAAGACTGCTTGGCTGCAACCTTTAAAGGTCTAACACAAGATTGGGACATATAAGCAACCATGGATTCTTTTAGAGATGTGGAAGATGCTGCTCAGCTACACCTAGTGAGGGTCTAAAATGTAAAGATGAAGGAAGAGATGTGGCTGCATGTGTTAGTTGGCTGCTCTGAGCAGGTTAGCTATAGCAGGAGAATCTCCTTGCACAACATAGTCCTCCTGAATTATTAATGCTAGCCTTTGGCTTGATTGATTTTTCTTCGTGCTAATGAGACTCATTACCAGGCTTATTAACATGAGCCCTGTGTGTAACTGTGATATCTGATCAGCAAGATCGCATGACTCTCTCTCCTCTGCACAATGCCAGTGGGTTTTAGTGCTGCATCTAATGTACAGTATGCCTTGAAAGTTACACTTGACCTGCCGACTTGGGTCAGTACAGGCATGAATCAGACTACAAAGGGGGGATTTATGCATTTAGATCTTACCGGTTGCAGTTTTTCATTTCCTCTGTCCAGCACCATAACTTAAAACTTAAATTGAGGCAGTGCCCTTTTTCTTTCTCTTTTTTTTTCAGGTTCTGCCAGAGCTGACTGGAGCTTGACAAAGCCTGTCCTTGTTTCCAACAGGGTTTTAGCTGAAACATTAGGCGGCTAAAAGCAGTATGGAGGGGGTGGAAGAGACAGAGAAAATACCGGGGGGGGGAGGGAAAGAGATGGTGCTTGCAGTAGAATAAGAAGGGACCGGGTTTGAGTTTTAACCCGGCTCTGAATAGCTCAATGACGTCTGTCCCCTCGGTAACCCAGTTTGATCTGCATAACACAGGCCGGCCCGGCTATTCACTGTGTTAACAAGACCGCCTGGCAAATAAAAGTGTCAGGCCGTCCAGGCATATGAATGGGTTCTGGCTACTGCGGTAGAGAATAAGGAGAGGAGGTGGGAGAATGAAACCTTCGGTGGTCAGCGCCAAGACAATAGAAACTAAGTTGATTTATCGCTAATGCTCTGCCTGGGTATTGGCAGAGAGATGATATGCTTCTTTGCTTGATGGTTTGCAGGGATGAAAACACTTCGTGACCTGCTGTGTTCTCTTCTTGCTTTGGATTTGTTTTTTGAGCACAAGGCAGCAGCAACACATGCGAGAGCGCTTTAGTGGGTCAAAAGGCAAATGGCATCTTAAACTTGGCTTTTTACTGTGTAAATTGTGTGTTTTATCTTAGTCATCTAGAGGAGATTGTCTTTGAAGGGGTTATATTTTTGACAGAGCTGTGATATATCATTGTGAGTCTGATATAAATCACCATTTGACCTTTGGGCTCTCAGATGTGTTAGTTTGGACCTTTCCCCTCCCATCTCTCTGGTTTCATTCTCTAATAGCTTCTAACTCTTCCCCTCCTTATTACTACCATTACTCCTTCTTTTCCTCCCCATCCTGTCCAGTTTGAATTACCCAACATTACACTCAGGAAAAAAACGTAGCACTGAGCATTTGATTTGACTTTAATGAGCAGGTCTTAGCGAGGATTATGCATGGTGCTCACAGAAACAAAGATGGTGTATAAATGAGAAGCTCGGTCAAATCCTGAGGGGTCTGACTTTCAGCTGTTGAATTCCAATGAAATCCCAGTGTCAAATTCAAGAGCTAGGCAAACGTAACGCTCTGAGATCACGGACAGAGAAGCACAGCTGAACTCCAACTATATTCCTAATTTCTCCCTTTCATGTAAAGATTTAATAGTGAAAACAAGAAAAGATACATTTGTTGAAAACCAAATGCATAAAAGGGCTGTTCCTTCAAAAGAAATTCAAATATTTGTTTCCATTAAAGAAAAATGTATGAAAAAAATCTCATGCCCTTCAGACCATAAACTCATCAGACTACTAGAAGCTTGTCTTTTTATCCAGCAGGGGGGGATCTAATATGGCCTGTTGACCTATCAAGCCTTCTTTCAGTGGGGGGTTGGAGTTGAGCTGCTGATGTGCCTCTGAGCCAGCAATGGTGGTAGCCATATAGCTGAATAGTCAGAGCTGTAGCACACTGGTTGTCACTCAGCTGACACCACGACCTTAGCTTGTGCTTTAGTGCTTTGGTCTGTGTGAATTACCAAAGAGCAACAGTGGTGGTTGAATGAACACATCTTCTTTTTGCACAGATAAAGCTTGTCCACTCTGTGAAAAAGCCTCCGCTAAATTATGCTGATATTGTTTGTTACATTGCAATGAAAATGAAGGAAACTCGTGGCAAAAGCTGCAGTCAGAACACAGAGTAATCTAAGAACTGGTGATTGGAAGGATTTTGGATTTTACAACATAAATGTTATAGTTATAAAAAAGACAAGGCTGCTTGTTAGCTTTGTACAGCATTTGTTTTACTTTACAACGGCAACAAAGCACCAACTAGCTTGCTGCTAGCTAGCTTGCTGGTTTTCAGCTAGTACTGTGTGCAGCTGATTTCTGGCTTTTAAAATGCAACTCAAACGCCGGCTAAAAACAAACCAGTTTTGTGTTTATTTTTAACATGTAAACATTTTAAATTCTTAATGTCGTATTTATGCTTTTTTTTATTGTACTAATTCCATTGTTTTATTGTATTCTTTATTCTTTCTTTACCTGCAGATGCAAATTAGCTTGTTAGCTATAATCCAGCATGTTTACATCTGTTGCTGTAGATGTTCATTAATATGCACTGTCAGAAACATATCACATACAGACACAAAGTTCTTTTTAACAAACATAAAAAGCTGCATATTAACACTGGGTGACTTACTGTGCACAACAAACAATGCTGCTGTTCACGGGCTGAAAGAAAGAAAAAAACCTGCGTCATTAAGAAAATGTTATTAATTAATACATTTTCTTAAAAATTTGATAAATTAATTAATACACAACAATGACAAATTAATTTGAGCCTATTCTTTTTCTCTATTTTTTTCTAGAAAACATCGGGAACTTTTTGGGAAAATGAAATGTAACTTGAAAGTGAATTATATTTAGGGCTCACCCTTCAAGTATCAGCGGTGTCCATCTTCTTTTAGCTCCCCCATAATTCAAACCAAATGGTTTTCATATATTTCTTTTGAGACACATCTGTGTAATCTGTGAAACTAGAGAGGATAGATTGGAGAAGGTCGAAGCTGATCTGCCATTGATTTACTTCTCAGCTGGCATGGAAGGGTTCAGTAAGAAATGAGGTGAAATGGACTATGTGAATAAGAGAAAGAGATATTAGTGTGCTTGCCACCCATAACTGATGGCTCGCCTACACACTAGTGACACACTGAGCTGCCACTATTTGGCATGTGGAGGAACAGCACCTGGATAATAAGATACAACAACAGGTGGTGTCATTTCATCCACCAGGTGGGTTCTGGATGTGTAACAGGAGACTTGAAGGTATTAGGTTTCTGTTTTGCTCTGTGCTTGTAATGGTTTCTGTAACTTTCTGTCATTAGTGCTGCATGACACCATATACAACCCCGCCAACACAATGTAAGTGACTGAGGAGGTGTTGGTTTATTTATTTTGTACAAAATCTTAAAAGAAGAATATCCTGCAGAAGCTTCAGACTTCTTTTGTGTAATTTTTGTGGTCAGATAAGAAGAGAAAAAATTGTGAGCGGTCACCTGCCAAACTTTTTTTTCTATGCCAGCACATCAGACAAATCAACTAACTTCACCCTCAGTTTGTTACTCTTTTATATTTTTTTTCCTTTTTTGTATTTTTTAGCTATTTAAAAGAGTCACCTGCAGAAATAACCATTCTTGTCATTTAAATTGAGCCTTTTAGCATGTTTTTAGTCAAGCATAACCTTTTAGACAAAATGGTTTTGTTGAAAGAAAATAACTTTGCCTCTTCAGCCATCCTCCAATCAAACTGTCTTCTTTTGATTAATATATTTAAAAATATATGTTTTTGAAAAAAAAAAAAAGCAAAAGCAAATACCAGCTTGTTTATTTGAGATGATCTCATCTCTGCTTAGTACTAAATTGTTCCCTTCTTCAACACTAAACCAGCAGGGGGCAAACACGTCCTGCATAGACGCTGAACTCCAGTGTTTGTTGGGCTGTTGCTTCCACTGGTACATGGAACACACAAGATCTGATTTGTGCTGGGGGGGGGGGGCACCATTTATTTTGTTTCTGTGGCAGCAATGACTGAAACATCCAAACATCCATAGGCATCAGGACTTAAAAAAGTTTATGTAATAAGCTCAGTACTTAAAGATGCAAATAAGGGAATGGATTTCTACGTAAGGATTAAAATGGATGTATTTAAGATAAAGCCGTTTTAGAGAACTGATTCTCTGAGACTTTTTAAATGATTCTGTTTGCTTGCTGTTCACTTAAACCAAGACTGACTGGACTTTTCTTACACTGTGCATCAATACGCTATGTCCAGGAAGATGAGCCCACAGGCCCATCTAAGTAAAGTGCACAGGGCTTTTTCGCAGATCATCGATCCAGTTAAAGAGAATTGGTCTAAATATAGTCCTGAATTAGCTTATAGACAAACGGTTTTATATCTAGCTTGTGATTGAAAGACTAAGTCCACTGTTATGTAACACAATAATCAGGTAATGTTTGTAATGTTTATCCAAAAAGGGAAGCCCTGCTGTAATCTCCGTTGTTGTGGATGCTCATGTTGTACATGAAGAGCCAGTAAAGGATGAAGAGGTTTCGCTTTCACTGATGAAGTACTGTAGGAGAGTCCCACAATAAAACGCTTAGTGGGTCCCTTTTTAAGCTATGAGATTAAAAGAATTCCATCCCCATATACTTAATCTGCATACCGTACATCATGCTATGCAAGCAGAATTATATTTTACTCTGTTTCCTGACCTAACTGCTAACATTTTTTCTTAAATGTTGAGATTTCTGATACGGAACAGCTGAATCAATATTGTGTTTTTTGGCAGCTTTTGCAATAAAGCCTGCAGCTTTACTCCGATCCACATCTTCAGTATTTTCTCTGCCATTTTTATCAAGGTCATCTGGAACAGGTGCTCTTGCATGTGGATAAAGACCAAAGGATGAAAAGTGTTCATGTGCACCCATTGTTCCCAGTGAAGTGATGGACTTTGAATTTTCTTGCACAGTTTTGTACTACTTATAACTATTATTCACCTTTGCAACATCTGTAACACCCCCCCAATGTACTGGTGTGCTAGTGATGCTAATTCACCCAGATCTTTGCCCCACTGCTGATCCATGCCTTAATGAACGCTTGGTGCACCAACCTGCCTTTGAACTGTCTCTGAGAATAAAGGGAGGCAGGCTCACAGCTGTCAGATGCACAGAGAGTTAACATTTACAATCCACAGGCCTGCAATTCTAACCCACCCATCGTGGTTAGATAGTTAATTCATGCCTTCCTGACTCTTTCCCCTGCTGGGATGCTGTGGTTAATGTGCACTTTGTTCTGGCTGCTCATAGCTACCTGGTATCATTGCTCTTAAAACCTGGAAATACATTTTGGTCTTTTTGTGTTTGTTCAAATCTGTACGCATATTCCTTTAGTTAGTTGAGATATAATCACTCTACTATATTTCTCATATTTATACCCATAGGTCCGAGCAAACATATTATTTGACCCAATTGCTGCAGATTTGTTAGCTGCACAGCCACCAAATCCCCAAAGTGCTCTAAGTCTGCAGGAATAGAGTTGTCATGTTCAAGAAAGCAGTTGGGGGGCTGCACGGTGGTGTGGTGGTTAGCACTGCAGCCTCACAGCAAGAAGGTTGCTGGTTCAAGCCCCGGGTGGA
>JAOXYM010000003.1:31901667-31912471 GCA_028567055.1 Leptatherina wallacei | reverse complement strand
CTTGTTATTTACCAAAAGGAAACTTTTCTGTACGAGTCTCTCGGCGCCATGTTTGTTTCCCTTAGCCCTTCCCCTTAGCCCTTCTCCTTAGTCCTTCCCCTTAACCCTTCCCCTTGCCCCGAAAGAGAATCGAGACACCCCTTGGTCTCTCATGAACCCGCAACACGGAGGGGAAGGGCTAAGGGGAGAATTGAGATTGGGCCTTAGTGTGGAGGGCGAGTGGACCATTCAGCCCTTAACTAGCTGAGCTGAGCCTCAGACAGAGTGAAGAGCTTCAGACTGTTTTCATCCTCATGTGGATCTGATGTCCGTCCTGTAAACGTCGTAGGTGAACAGTTTCCCCATCGTCCCGTCTGGCTGCTGCTGCACACAGAAATCCTGCAGACATTCTCCAGCTTGTCCACAGGATTTCTACCAACACCACCTCAGACACACTTTCTCTTCTTCCCTCCGTGGTACCGTTTAAATGTGAGAAATGACCGGAGACAGAGAGTTTAAACCAGCGGGAACTAGTTTGTAATGCTGTAGGATTCATGATTCCTGGACTCACTCAGGTGTTTGTCGTCTTCTCAGCTCGGGACATCCAGGCTTGGGAGTACGTTCCTCTTGGACCTTTCCTGGGGAAGAACTTTGGGACGACCATTTCCCCCTGGGTGGTACCAATGGAGGCGCTCCTACCTTTTGCAGAGCCCAACCCGGTCCAGGTGAGTCCAGACAGGTGTCCAGAAGGGACATCGGGCCTCATTCACCAACATCTTCTTACGAATCTTCTTAAATTTGTTCTTAAATTGTACTTAAGTCTTTTACGAAAACCCTCCGTCAGATTCATGAACGCGTTCGTAGACCGCAGGATAGTTCGTATCTTTCTTCTTAGATTGGTGAATCCAATCTCTCCAAAGTTGAAAGGACGGGCCAGCTGGCTTTACTCTGCAGGTAAACGCCCATAAAAGGTCATGAGACTTGCGGCCGTGTGCAAACAGACACAGCCATCGGTGAGACTGACAAGAAGTAAGATGCATAATGACAAAAAATTGAAGAAAAACAAAAGATAAAGATGTTCATGAAAGCCTGATTTTCAAGTGTTAAATTAGTTATAAATAATGATGATCAAATAATATAAAAACAGCTTTATATTCAAACTGGTCAATAATTCCTTCTGAACTTGGACACCAGTCTGCAGCTGGTCCAATGAGCGCGTCAGGACGCACAGTCTTGTGGTGTCATGGCTACAGGAAAAGTGGTACACCGTCATAAAGGATCATCACCTTCTACAGTTGGTAAAGCAAGTTTGTACCTGCTGTGGCATCATTTTAAGATGCGGTTCACCTCCGGAGGGAGTGCTGCTGCGTCTGATGAGTCCTCCACGTGAGTCTGATGGGTCTGACTAACAAGGCGGCCATGACAAAACCTTGATTTCTTAATTAAACTTATATTAAAAAGACACCGTTGTAATGAATTTTAATGATAAAACACTACATTCTGCAGGCGGATCTGGGAGTTAAATGTGACCGGGACATTTATGGAGTGATGTTGGGGTTAAAGGAACGGATATGGCCTGTTAGGAAGACCAGCGATCTGTCTCGACCTCCACTTGCTCTTGAATGAATGAAATGGATGGAAAACAGTACAATTATAACATTAGGATGCAATCTTCAAAATCCTGCCATTTATCTTAAAATAACAAAATGTAATTTCTCAAAAGTTATTTAAAAATCTGACCAAATCATTACTGTAATTCTATTATTGTATTTTAATGAACTGAACAGCAGAAAACATCACAAATGTTGATTTTGTTCAAATGTATCGGCACTCCTGAGGGTTCGTATCTTCGTAATCTACCAAGATTTTAGTGAATGCCACAATTTCCGTAGAAAGTTTGTCAGTAAGACCTAAAAACCAATTTGTTGGTAAGAACCTTTGGTGAATGAAGCCTATTGTCTGACCATGATGGCTGCTGTTAACATGTCTGACAGTAGACGTTCGAGGCAGAGACACCTGCTCTAGACGGGACTAAACCAAACAACACCTTCAACTTTAAAGGGTTGTTTATCAGTAGATTTAACAAGAACAGAACCTTCTGATCAAAACTTTATTAATCATTTATTGTGAAATAACTGGTTGATAGAAAAAGAATCAACATTTTCTAAGTGAGAAGATAAATTAGTTTCATCATCCTGGACATTGTCTTTCTTTTTTCTTATTCAGGTTAGATTATCGGAGATTATTTTCTTATTAGATTATAACATTATTCCGATTGTTAGATTATAATCTAATAATTAGTTTTTATATAATAATCTGATATTATTCTGGCTAAACATGACAGGACAACTTTTGGTGAAGGAAGAGTTTAATTGCTTCTGGGTTTTTTTAGTTTTATTTAAGTATTCAGATTTCTGTGGTTTTAAATAAATTGTTTATTCCTCATTTTATTGACTTACTGTTCTTGTTCTAGATGCCGTTTAGCTGGAAATATAATTTATATTTAATACAAATTCTTCAGTGAGAAAAACTTGTCAACAGAGGAAAGGATTGTTCATTCATCAGCTGTTCTCTTCCTCCAGGACCCTGAACCGCTGCCGTACCTGCAGCATCCCGATGCTTACACCTTCAACATTAACCTGTTTGTGACTCTGAAGGGTCTGTACACACAAACAATGATGCTTTTAACTCACACACACACACACACACACACACACACACACACACACACACACACACACACACACACACACGCACGCACACACTGTTACTTACTGGTAAATAATGTAAACAGTGCCCCATGTAGCGCTTTAGCGCAGTATAGGTAGCTAGCTAGCTTCAAAGAGCCATTATTATTTGTTTATGAAGAATCTAAAAGCTTCAGTTGAATCACCCGAGTAACTTCATCAGGCATTTCTGCCTCCCATTTTTATCCATCTTAAGTAGCTAGCTTGTTTTAGCTTACGCTAACTCATATTTTAGCAGTGCTGAGAATTACAGTAAGTTGCGATACTTCATATCTACCAGTGTCATGTAAACTTTTTCATTCATAATGATAATGATAATAATAATTTTACTACATTTATCCCAATTAGGAAATTTGGCTGTGCATTTACCCATTTAGCCAGATTTACTAGAGAGCAGTGGGCTGCCATGGTTTGGCGCCTAGCTTAGCAGTTGGGGGGCCTTGCTTAGAGGCCAACAGTGGTTCATCTTCGTTAGCAGTCACAAGCTTTGTTAAACGTGAAATAATTGTGTGCCTCTTTTTTTTAAGGTTTTTTTTATCAAAAATATTGATGTGACACTGGATTTCTTTGCTTTCATTGATAAATAATGGGAACTGCTATATCTAGCGCCTTATGCCTGAGTAGCTAACTTGTGTTAGCTTATGCTAACTGGTGTTGCACTCTAAAAACGATCCCACTGAGTTACTCTGACGCCACTTTCAGGGGCTGAAACTTTCCGTGTTAGATTATTGTAATACATGTTAACACCTTAGTTTGACACATACAGAGCCCTGCGATAGACTGGCGACCTGTCCAGGGTGTACCATACCTCTCGCCTACTAACTGCTGCAAGGTATTGTTCTGGTCAAGGTGTTGCCAACTCCTCAGTAAGAAAAGTAGCTATTGGCTGTCCTAAAAGTCTAGAAGTCGCTAAATGACGTCATCGTCTAATTTGCATAATCAGCGGGGAAGAATGTTGTGGGTGAGGCAAAAAAGTGATTAAAAACACACCTTGAATATGTTTAGAGCAGCAAAAAAACCACTTTATTCTATCAATATTTTCTTTATTTAGTTTAGATTAATTAGGGGCCTACAACATGTTAGAATACTTTAAACAGTTTTAAATGTTTTTTTCCTCACTCTTTATTAATAATCATTCATATCCAACAGTAAGCCCGGGCAGGATCAGTCAGCAGTAGCTCTGCACGTTTCAACCTCAGTCTGATCATGGAGAACAGGTTAACGTCTCCTGCTGTGCAGCTCAGAGCTGCTGCTGCGGGAGCACCATTCACTGTATAAGAAATGGACAAACCTTAAAACCATGTGACCCTTAGGTTTCTGAAGAGCTGTAGAGAGGCTTATTGGGAGGTTGCTACCTTCGCCATATTAGCACCATCCCGGAAAACCCAAAAATGGGTGAGGGAGGAGGCGCTGAGAGGGGGGCTGTGAATGTGGGGAGGGATGATTGACACCCATCAAACTCTGAGCTCCCTGAAGCTACAAGCTAACAAAGCTAACCTAAGTTGGCAACACTGCTGGTCAAACCCCTCAATTCCAGTTTTCTTCTTTAAAACATGATCCAACACTTACATTTTGATTCTAAAAGTTTAATTAGATTTTTGATTTTTTTTAATTTGTCGTGGTGCACATTGTCACATTTAAAGCTAGAGTTGGTAATGTTGGAGAGCTAGCAAGATCTGAAAGTGGCACCTACTCTAAGCAGACCTCAGCAGGGCAGCGGAGAGTGACACAGCTGTTTCAGCAATGAGCACATTTCACAGAGAGGGGGTGTGGACAGGACGAGACATGAACGCATCTGATTGGTTCTTTCCATTCGGACCGAACGGCAGGGATTGGTCCAGAGTTTTTACAGGCCTGCAGCTCTCACAGAGGTCTGATATTTTTCGTTCCTTTTTATGAATACATACTACTCTCTGGATGAAAGGACCATTTCACCCAGTATAACAAAAAAGTGTTTCTGAACAGGATTACCAACTATAGCTTTAAGTAAAACACAGAACACCCGCTTTATCTGAAATATAAGTGCTGGCTAGTTTATCCATGCAGGTTTCTCTTCAGAGTCAGCTGTGCAGGTCAGTAAAACTAAGTGGACTTCCTTGTTAAGTGATCTGCACTGTGTATCTCTGCATTCTTTAACAGTGAGCTTAGCCTAGCCTCAATTCAACCCTCTCTGTATTAAAGAAGAGGAAAAATTTGCCTGCATACTCTGACACACTCATCATTTCCCGCACAGACTGAATCGCTCATTTGGTGTACAGATCAAAGACTCCGATATTTAGAAGTGGTCTTGGGGTGTAATTTGTTTCTCGTTTGATTCTGATGAGCCCATTCCCTGTCTGCCCTTTATTTATCTACATGTTTATTTATTTATCTGTTTAAACCCAACTTCTTCTTCCTCATTACAGACACTTTAATGTCCTCGCTAGGCAGAAAGCAATTGAGATATAATGAACGCCGTGCAGGCACATTGAGAGTAAAATGTAAATTGTTTGCCTGCAGCTCTGGTGATGAAACAGGAGGCAGGCAGATTGGATAAGCCGCAATGTGTGTGGAAAGTCCTGTCTCCTGTCATGTGGGAACACGGAGCTCATTCCGCCTGTTTCAGGCGTGTATATTTTTTATGGCACGTTTTAATTTCCATCTGGTTGGCTTATGAGACTCTTAGCTTTGTTTGTTTGTTTATCGTCTAATGTGTTTTAAGGTCATTTTCATCCTCTTAGCTCATTATGAGCCCGTGTTTGATCCACATCTGTCATGGGTGTGTGGCTAATGATGCTGCAGTTGTTTCCTGACCTGGTTTCCAGCCAGTCGGCTCCGAGACGTTTGGCTGTGATTGACGCGTCAGAGTAAATATCTTGTAATGACAATGGGACATCAATTATTGATGTGTTTGCTTGAGGAAACAAACAAAAAAAGCAAGCCTTGCTCGCCTACTGAGCTTTTATAGATTGATATTTGAGTCCACGCGCAGGTGGAATTTGAAGCGTGTGTGTGAGACGCGCGCGTGAGGTGGCGGGTGCCGGCCGGCACATGTGTGTGACAGCAGGTGCTAAAGGCCGGACGCTCTTTGTTTTTAACTCTGATGCCTGAAGCAGGTGTAGCCCGGGTGTGCACCTGTGTATGTTTGTGTACGCCGCCAAGCGTGCCTCCCTGTACTTAGAGGCTACAAAGAATGGCTTCTGTAGAGTGTAGACTTGTAATGTTTTATAGCTTGATACCTGAGCCCAGAAGTGTGCCTCAGTTTCTGTCAGATGGCATGCGGCCTGAAACTCAGCGCAGGGTCAGATGAGCAGCAGTGCCTCCTCCATGTGTTAACATTGTTTTCCTCTGCATTTTATTATCAAGTCTGGATAAAATTTTTTTAAAAAATCCCCAAAACAAAACAGCATGTATTTGTCATGAACACTCCCTCTGATTGTTGCACTTTTACATTCTCTCTATTTTTTTCATCAATCTGTTTCTCTTCTGCTCTCCTTTAGGTAAGCTGATCACGTCTTTGTGTGTGTGTGACTGTGTGAAGGTGCAGCTCGAGGTAGGTCGCACAGGCTTTCAGGGGGCTGTTCACTGACTTCCAGCTCCACCTCTGGCTTGTTTGAATTGCAGATACTTTAACTCAAGCAAGCTGTGCTCCAAGTCCCTGAATAATGAATCTAAAGCACAAGCAGAATGGTTGATGTGAGCGAGCGTGTCGGCGTCTCTTGTTCGTGGACGTTTGCTTCGTATTCTGTGGTGTTTGCTGTACAGATGCTGCGGCTGGTTTTGTAGCAGAAGTTTTCCTGACAGCTGACATTTCTGTTTTGAGTTGTTTGAAAGTATTTAAAGGTTTGTAAAAGTAAACAAGTAAACAAAAAACCTTTCGCTGGTACAGTAACAGGTGAGGAATTCTTAGACTAGATAAGAACTACTATGCATAAAACAGCCTATAACAAGCCCACACTTAGACAGACCAGGAGCAGGGGAGGGACGCCTGGAGTCAAAGCGGTGTACTATGAAGTGAGATTAACGGCTTAGTGAGGTATGTTGAACCTAAAGTCAAAGTTTTCAGTTTTACGAGCGTGGTTTTAGTTAGATTACCATGGTAACGGAGGCTGAATGCATAAACTCTTCATGCAGTTCATGTTCAGCGTTCAGGATGTGTGAAAAGAACCACACCATCGTTGATTCTTTACCTGATTATATCCCAGACAGCAAAATCTGACAGAAACATTTAGTCCATCAGGCAGAGATGATGAATATTATGTTGATGTCTGACATTGTAACAGAACTACAAATGTTTATTGGCATTCAGTGAGTGTTGAACAATGAAGTTACTGGGAGAGAATCAGTAAAATGATGGGATCTTAAAAGGCAGGTAGTAATGATTATTATCACAGAATTTAATCAGAATACAATGACCAGAATCCAGTGTTTAACCCCCTTAAAATCCTTCAAATTTTATCCAAAATGGTTTTTTATGTAGGGTAAATGGTGAATGGACGGTGCATATAATGCTTTTCTTTTCACATGTTAGGTTAGGTTCTTTTTATTTCATTTTCAGCAAACTGAATAAATTAAAAGCCCATTTAAAAAAAACAGAATTATGAGAAAGTAAATAAACTGAGGTAATGAAAAAGAGCAGAAAGAAGAAATAAGTTCCTGCCTCTTATTTATATTTTTTCCTTGACAACAATTATATGTTGTATATATGATGACCACTCAAAGCACTTTTAAGCTAATGTTTATTCACTTCTGCTGTTATATACAAAGTGCTTTCTCCTATCACACACATTCATACCCCAGTAGACACATTGGGAGGCAACGTGGGGTTCAGTGTCTTGCCCAAGGACACTTCGGCATGTTGTCAGGGGAAGCCTTGAATCAATCCACTGACTTTCTGGTTGGTAGACAACGGCTCTTCCTCCTGAGCTACAGCCACAGACAGGATAACAGACTTACCGACCAACTATTTTACTGGACCCTTGCTGGTGTAACAGGAGGGTTTTTGTTGCCACCGGAGTACAGTATGTCTTCAGAGGTAAATTCCATTTTCGACTGGTCAGAAATACGAATTTGTTTACTGAATCTACAATAATTGTAGCCTGGAATGTTATACATCATTCACATCTCAAGAAGCTTAGTTTTCCAATGGTGTATAACATGTGTAGGTACTTAGAAGGTAGACTGAGTAAAATACAGATTTATTTGTCATGTCTCACCTACGTCTGGGACGTGCGGTACCAATGGGTTAATTAGGTTACAACAAGACAGACCACATGCTGCCTCACTGTGAAAGCCATGCAGTTGGTGCTGTATTGCCATTAAGTCCATTCTTTATTGATAATAATGCATCCATGTCTGTGCATTGAGAGCATTTAATCAATGAAGTTATTTTATCATTAATTTAATCAGAGATTTGGGTGATTTTCATGTTATTACGGGGTAGTTTTGAACAAAATTAAATCTTTAGTATGCAGTCAAATGACATGGAGATTAACGTTGTTTTGCAAAACAAACAATTTTCTGATTGCACCAAGTTCTTTTCTTAAATGCAACTAAAGCAGCATTGTTCATATTTATCACAATGATTTTGATATATTTCACACCTGTCCAGTCATACAACGTGCTCCTCTTATGAACAAAGTGTTAATGAATTTTGTGTTGAAGAAGTGACAGATGATGCAGAAATTACCCCTTTTTATGTAAGTGTACACTGAAGAGGGAAGCCTGGGTTAATAAAGAAAGATCATAGCCACCATTGTTGTACCTGTTATCTCTGACTTGAGTTGTTCACAAGAAAACTAGGCTTGCTCGATTGTTGATGTATCGGGTAACAGCGAGACTATGGCTCTTTTTAGACATGGGATACGTAACTTTGATGGCTTCCGCATTTTGTCATTCAAGCATGGGTTGCTTTCATGTCAGTGTTCCTCACCGTTTGAGATATTCACATTACATCAGAGAGCAACAGTGTACAGTACGGTGTCATTAAAGACTGACAGGATTTTCACTCTCAGCTTTTAGTACACTTACATTCATAATGAGCGCCGGTCGTTGTCCATTGTAGAAGAATTGTTGTCATAATGCCTCATATTTCAATTCACCCATATTCAGTTTCTCCTCTGCGGCCTCTCTGCTATCTGCTGTGCATCAGACAGAGAGAATAGGTCACAAGATGGGTTGTCAAAATAAAAATGTTCACACAATTTCATTTTGTCACCATTACTTAGCTCAGATGAGTCGGGTGAATGTATAATTTAGATTCATCATGCCCACTTTGTTCCAGATGAAGCTGAAAACACACCACTGATTTTTTTTTTTTTGCTGCCTGCAACACAAACCAAGAAGAAGAAATATATTAAATATATTCTTTGTTTTGGCGAGTTTAGATTTCTGCAGAGTTTTGGCCTGATCTGGTTTGACAAGGCTGTGACGGGTATTGCAAATTACCCCAGCCTCTGTTCTATTGTATTTGTTTAGCACAGTCAATGCAGCACAGTAACAAGGAGTCAAACTCCAGCTAAATAACAGTACTATTGCACTTACATGACCATTTGGATATTGTAATAGTTCTAGAAAAAAAACCTAACTGTGTCTTACCTGCTGCTAGGAATAGAGATAAAGTTGTAATTTTCCACCAATCAGGTCTCCCCCCCCCCAGTTTTGACACTGAATACAGTGAACAACATTTGTGGCAGTGGCTCTGGTGGTAGAGCAAGTCATCTAATGACCTGAAGGTTCGTGGCTCAAATCCTGCTCCCTCATTGTGTTCTTGGGCAAGACACTTTACCCCCCCTTTGCCTCCAGTGTTGGCATTACTGGTGTACTTAATTGTAAGTTTGTTTGGATAAAAGTGTCTGCCAAATGACTGTTTAGTATTTAGTAATCAGGTCCACAAAACCAGGGCCCATCTGGATAGATTGTAGCTGATACTGAGTGATTTAGGTAAGTAAAGGAGCTACTGAAGCATATTATCAGCTGACTAGCCATTGTGTAGTCTGATTAATGACATGAGACAACAGAAAGAAAAGGATCGGCCAAACAGAATACATTTACTCAGAGCAGTTGCTCAGACACACACAAGCCTTTAGCTCTCACCTCACCGACTTCTTACCTGATGCAACTGAATTGTGTTAGCTTTAGCGGGTTATACAGAGGAAAAAGACATCAAATGTGCGGCGGGTTTATCCGAGAACCTGTTTTGTCAACCGCCCGACAAAGATGCTGAGTCAAGATGAGAATGTAACCCTTGCACAAGGTGGCACATGTACGCATATTAATCCTGAGATGTCTGTCTGAAGTCAACTGGAAATTCACCCCAGAATCATAGTGTTGACATCAAGTTTCAGCAGTCTCTGTGGAAGTGACTGTGATGATAACAGCCTGACAGCTGTGAAGAATCCACAGAGCACTTGGTGGATTTGGCAGGGCTGCAGGAGCATGACTGTGTTTTGCCTTGAAAGGTTGCAATCAGTGTTGTGCAAGAAACAAGAAACATCGACGCCTACACTCGCTCATGTGGAGCTGTAAGCAGTTTCTGATTGTGCCACTGCTTGAAAGTGTCAGTTTCACAATGTGCAAAGTTGTGTTTTTATTGCTGTTCTATGTCAATGTCACACTGGCTTATTTGGATAGTGCTCAGCTTTTTGTCAGAGCCCTTCTGCGTTTCCTGAAATGGAAAGATTTATGTCAAAGTTAGCTCCATTTCTCAGAAAGTATTTAGTCTCCTATAAACTCCCCTTGAATTTATTATTCTCTTTATAATTAACTCTTCTGCTGACTCTGCCTGTTGAAATAAGTTGGGTTCATGTCTAATATCTAACCAAATATCACAATTTTGAGTTCTTGAGCGCGGGGACGGATGATTGACACCCATGAAACTCTGAGCTTCCTGTAGCTAACTGAGCTAACGGGAGCTAACCAGCTAATGGAGGTAGGCGGCCAAAAGCTAAGGTGCGCCAATTCACAACAATGTCATCTCATGGCGCTTCACAGACAGTTTGAGCCAATCTGATTGTCATACGGTGATTCATACAAGCCAATTCATAACAACTAGCCTAGCTAAGGAAACCAACAGACTGGATGGAATCTAGTCTTCGATC
>JAOXYM010000003.1:31871787-31887231 GCA_028567055.1 Leptatherina wallacei | reverse complement strand
GAGAGGCAGCGTTCAGTTTTTATGCTCCTCACATGTGGAACAAACTCCCAGAAACCTGCAGCTCTGCTGAGACTCTCAGCAGTTTTGAATAAAGGTTAAAAACTTTTCTATTTGCTGTTAATTCCTCACTCTGTAACTATCATTTCTTGCATTTTATCTCTTATTATATTTTAGCATTTTATTTGATTTCTTTTATTATTTTTGAAGTTTGTTTTTATTGTCCTTTTCAATGCTTCCTCTGCACCCTGTTAAGGTTTTAATGTATCGTGTAAAGCAACTTTGAATTGTGTTGTACATGAAACGTGCTACACAATTCCACCTGCTTTGCCTTGCCTAATGTTAACCGAACAGCCAATATCACTGTTCCTAACTTTGGAGACTAAATGAAAGCCTTGCGTGGAAGAAAATGTGAGTTTATGTGCTGTGAATAAACGTGAGTGTGTGTGGCTTCTATTCCTCTGATTGTAGACTTCACTGGGAGGATGAACAAATTGAACAATTAGAAGGAAGCAACTGAAATAAACTAAGGAAACAACACCCCTTTCATTTTTCATGATTTGATATTATTTGTATGCATGCATATATGTTTACAGGAATTTTCATGGACATTACTTGTGCTAGTAGCATTGGGCCTTGTGAAATCCAAGCATGGCTTCTTGTTAGTGGAGCTGCATCTGAAAAGCACACTGAGGACATTGTTAATTCCTGGAAGACACTGTTTATGTGTGCAGATGAATGGTGATTGGCTGCTGAATTATTGTCAAAGTGGCTGCGCTTCTTTCCTTCCTTTTATTTCCTCACTTTTCCATCCCTCTCCTCTCTTCTTTTCAGCCCACAAGAGGCACAAACAGATCGGAAACAGCTGTGAGAATTATTCTGTCTAATAAGAGCCAAGCTTGGCTTCTTGGTTAGCCTCAGACTTTTAAAAAAAAAAAAGCACCCTGCCTTGAAAATCCCCTCAAAGTTTGCAGCGCTGCTTTAACTTGGCTCATTGTATCTTTGTGTGTGTGTTTCTCTCTCCACAGGGTAACCCATATGTAATGGATACCAGTCATTTGGCCAAAGGGCTGACTGCCAGGCCGAAGAGAAATAGAAGAAAGGATGCTTACTCCTTCTTCTCATCTCTCTCTGCTTCAGTCTCTTGACTTCTCTCCCAGCAACACAGTCCATTTGCTCTGCTCTCTCCCTCTCCATCACTGTTTTCCCTCTCCTTCAAACACAAGCGAAACTATTTGAGTGTATTTCCCTTCTTCTCTCCTCATAGCCTTCATCCATTTTCTTTTTCTCTTCATATTGTTCCTGGCTGATGCTCAGCTCGTAGTCTTCAGTCTCACCTCACCTCTCATCACCTATTTCCCTTCATGAGAGAGAGACAGAGAGAAAGAAACGAAGCAGCCAAACTAATAAGCATAGAGAGCTGACAGCCAGAAACCAGGAGATGATGAGTTCACTGCAGAGCCGTTTGGACATAGTGGGTCACGAGGCGAATTCCAGGCCTTCTTGTGGCTACACGCGATAAATGTCTACATTGCACATAAGTCAAACACTGAGGCTTCACTGATTTTGCAGAGCAGATACTTTTAGTGAAAGGTTTAGTTTAAATTCTGCATGGTTATGTTTACATAAATTTCATCTAAGCATTTTAAAGAGATGGCGAGAGTTTCTCCCGCTTCGCTATCATTTAGATGCTGATCCCACTGGTCCAATCAGCGATTAGCCACAGCACATTTTCAACATGACCGTGGCTTCACCTGTGACTGAAATAGCTGCAACAAAACTGCCCGTTTGTTGTTTGTGTCACTGTGAGGCTTTCAGAAATAACCCTGGTTCATATAAGTAGGCATGGCCACTAATCAAACTGTATCTCTGTTACATTTTTTGAAGATCAGATCGAGAAGATTCTGTCCAGTGAATTTGAAAATGATCTGCATAGCCTAAATTTGGCAGGATGAAAACTCCATACGAATGTTTTTTTTTTGTTTTTTTTTATGTTGCATTTATTGAGAGCGCCGTCTGTAGCAATCATTTTTTATTTTTGCTGTATTTTTGGCTGCCTCAGCTTTGCTTTCTGTGTGCCTCTGGCCCTCACTTCCCTTTCTCTGTGGGATCCCTGGAATGATTGATAACTTCATTTGTTCCTGTAGGGAAAAAAAGGGGATGAGTACCTGACATATCCTCCGTGTGTGCAGATTTTTCTTGGTCCTTTCTTTTCTCTTTTTATATTCCCGGACTTACCTCAGGCACTCTTCACGCATGTCTTTAAGCATGACAAATGGTCTAATTTTTTAAACGCATTAGGTCGGTCATTAGGAAAGTGTGGCACGAGGGCTATTTTTTGTTACACCAGGGCTCTTGTGTGACTTCAGGAAATGCCTTTTCTCTTTGATCCTTGTTGCTCTATTATTCTCTACAAATGGCAGTGATTGGCCAGGAAGAGCAGGGTGCAGAGTATTCTGGACCTGATGGTAGTTTTTTCCCCCAGATGTGAGCGATGTGGACTGGATCAGATCAGTTTCCACAGCAGCAAGAAAGGAAACATGGGGCATTGTGGCCTGATGCGCGTAATTGATTTAATCTACATAAATATTGTTTAGAGTTGTGTTTTGTTGTTAAGGGTGGTAGCTCTGGAATTGCATAATAACCACTGCTTGATCATCTTTTGTTCTTCCTTGTGTCTGTCTTGGTTTTATTTGTTTTTAATATGTGTGTGTTGTCAAGAGTAAAGGTTCGCTGAGAGCCTGGCCATATGCTCAGCAGAAACAGCACAACAAGTCTTTGTTGTCAGGTGTGGACAGGCTGCAGTCATCTTTGTTCTCCAGAAATCCCTGAAAATTTACAGCTGCGACTCTGGCTACCCCACACCCCTGAGAACAGTAGGTGCACAGTGTTGGAACCACAGACGAAGCGATGACGTCCTGCCCCACATCAACCTTTTTGACGGCGCCTGAAACCTCAAGCTCGAAAAGGTTCCGAGACAGATCACTTCTTCCCGTGTTCACTTGTTTGTCTTACTGTATTTATTTGACATGTGACTGGCAGGAAGTTAACGGGCACTCCTTAACCATTTTGGACCATGGTTCGTTTAGGACTCAGCATCCTGAGACCCATTACAAGGACACAGTCAGCTTGGGATTTAAGTTATCCACCGCTCACTGAATTAACATTAGTGTAACTCTGACAGGGGAGGCCTTTTTGGAAAGTGCTCTAGCAGATGTTTCCACAGACTGCCACAGGAGGGAGAATATGCTGATTAACTACTGAACAGGGAAAACTACTCCAGTATTAGACTGAACAGCCACTGGGAAGCTAAAGACACCCAGTTTGCATTAAAACCTTTTAAGTAAGAAGCAAGTTCTCATTCATGCAGCATTCTTAAATAAACTCTACACCATCAGTCTCATAACACAGATATGTTCTGTGGAAAAGAAATATCACACTTCTGCTAAAGTCTTTGTAGATTCGCATGCACCCAATAGGAAAAATAAACAATTCAGCTTATTATGTTGTAATCCGATCATTCAAGAAAGTGTCACATTTATTTATTTAGGACATTTTTATCAATTGTTTTTGGTCACATGTAAGCATGTGGATTATGTCGTAGAAATGGATTTTTTTAAAACAATTAACTGATTTCAATGTCCCATGATGGACTGGAGACCACTCCATGGTGTACCTCATTTCTCACCCAGTGGCAGCTGGACTGGGCTCCAGCCCCTTCTGACTATAAAATAGGATAGCGTGGGTATAGAAAAAGACATTTCAGTGTCTTTCATTGAGTTAACACTTGACTAGCCAATACAAACCCAGTATTAGCAAGTAGCATTGATATTGGCTTTGCTTCTTACATTCAGTTTTTGGCCGAGACATTTAACGGCTCGAGGCCAAGAGATGTAAACCCTGAATAACAGCTAAATGTCATGTGTAATTTTTATATAAATTAGATCATTAATTCTTAAATAAAAACCTACTTCAGACTGGGACATAAGTTCACCTTCCATGAGTCTAAGCATGTTACTAAAGCAGAGCTTGAGTGTTATAAAGGGAAATATTTAAGTATGTAGGTATGTTAATAGTCCAAGCCTAGACTTTAATTCAATTGATAATTTGTGGAATGACCTAAAGGCTGCTCTTCGAGCTAGGCACCTGAAAATGCAATTAAAGTAGCACTATGTAACTTTCTGACCTTAAATGATGTGTTTTTGATCCATTTTCATGGTGTACTTACATTCATTATGCACATTCCTGGAGCCATTGTTGCTCTGCAGCATCCCGTGGCTGACTCTCGTGCTGCGTCATTTTACGGCAGCATTTCACTTTACGGCACCGCGTCGCACGCCAGCAACTGGATATCAACACACTGGCCATTTTGAATGTGCACCATAGCTAAATCATCAAAGAAATCTGTGGATACATTATCAGAAGAAGCATGGAAAAGAAAGAGAGAAAGGGGCCGAGCAAACGATAAGACAAGAGTCAACATCAGACTGACTTTTATTATTTAATTTGGTTTTAATGCCACCAATGACCCCAGAGATTCCGACATATATTTTCAGTATTAGACCAACTTATTAATGCCATACTAGGAAATATCAGCGTTTGTCCACATTTTTAAACAGAAACACAAATGTCTTACTGATATATGACTAAGTTTCATTTAATTGTCAGATTCAGTCAGATAGATTGTTGCACTTAACCCCACCATGGCCATCTAAACTGCCACTTTGAACTCACAGCTTATCAACATTTGATGATCAAATGTTAATTCTATTTAAATAGAATTTATTAAGATTAACTTGAACTTCTTAGCAGTTAACAAGAGACAACAAATGGACAATTATTGCAGTCCCTTTACAATTTCTCCAAATTACAGCTATGTGATAATACCTATGGACAGAGGAAGACTAGCTCTTCTTTCCTAGTCTTGGTGCTAAGCTAAGCTAACTGTCTACTCTGGTTTCTTACTGAAGAGAGAGACAAGAAAACTATTATTTGTATGTTTTACGTTGGAATGTTTCCGGTTTAACTTTTGTTAAAAGTCTTCTCTGTTCCTGCAAATCTTCAAACATGGATGCAACTCTGCTTCTTCTTCCCACATGATGTCAGCACAGAAAACTGCCAGAACTTTTACGTGTTCGGTCCAAGCGGGAAATGAGCTGAAGAAAAACGCTGACCGCTTTTTGGCAGGCAGTATGTGGGGGTTAATGTTGTGGACGATCTGCCCTCTCAGCAATCAGCTATGGTGGTCAGCCCCGATCACATTCATTCGTTGAAAAGCGCTGTCGCAGTGTCACTTCCTCTCTGTGCTTTACGCACTTTAAGCTCTCCCCCTGCCCACCATCTGAAAGCAGGATCACTCGTCTCCTCATCACCTCAAGCTCAAGGCAATTAATTCTTCCTTGTGATTCCTCCTCTTGGATTCTCTGAACAGAGAAATTAACACAGACTTTTCCAATTAGGGAGTGCCGCTGAAAGTGTTTCCTTCAGGCTGCTGCTGCTCTCTTTGCCTCCCTGTGATCCTCTTTTTTTTTAGTTTTTTCCCTTCTTTCCACCTCATTCCCAGCACAGCCCAGCCAGAGGGAGGGTGGGAAGCGGTGAGTAACTTTTAAACATTTTCATCCCTTTCATACAGCTGCTGGTTTGTTTAGAGGTGCTGATTGGCAATGAGGAGTTGTCTTTGGCAGGTTGTCAAGATTTTTCCCACGGGTGTTGTAAATTTGGTATTTTTGAGCTTTCTGGACAGCTATTCCTCCTCAGTTACTGGTTAGTTTGCTTAAGGGCACTGCTGGCTCATCTTGACAATTTAGATTTTGTGCAATGCTTTTTTTAGCTTTGAGAGGACACACGCTTCATGAAAAACGTGGGCCCAAGGCGTGTTTTTATGTCCGCATTTATCTGTCATGAATGTGAATTTAAGCGATCGTGGCAGCAAAAAGTGAGCATTTGCATCTCTGTGATGTCAACAATGAATTATGACTGAGTTGTGTCACTTGAATCTTGTCTTTCCATTCCCCGGAGTGCTGCTTTGTTGAGCATGCCGATGTAGTTGTCAGGAGTGGGTGGCTTTATCTTTAGACGAGAGGGAGAAGATGCTCATCGGGGGAGAAAGAAGAGTAAAAATGGCTTGATAGATCAAAGAAGAGGAGTAGGGGGATAAAAAGTAAGTGATAGAAGGGAAAGGAGTGGAAAGGCGGTAACTTGTCATCTCAGCTGTTGTGATTTAAGTGGACTGACAGCACACATAGCTCCCAACTTCTCACAGCTGTGCGACATGCCTTCTTTATTTTTAAACCAGACACTTCCAACAGGCTGCCAGGTCCAGTCAGCATGCAGACCGTTGACTCGCATATTCTTTATTTGCGTGTGTTTATGTTTGTGTTTTTCTATGTTTGGGTCTACACGTGCCAGGGTGGGTGTGTTTGTGTCACTGTCAGCAGACGGCCGTATATGTCAGCGCGATGAATATTGAAACCTCTGCGGCGTGCGCTCAGACTCCAATCATGTCAGACGTGACGAGTTTAAGAAGAGTGAACATGTGTGAGATCCAGTGCTAGCTCTGCAGTTTATATTCACCATGCGAGTGTGTCTGGAAATTGATGGAGTGCATTCCACACAGACATGCTGCAGGCTCTGTTGATGGCGCCCTTGTGTGAGATGCTGGTAAACAAGGGAGAGGGGGGAATAAAAAAGGAGGGGTCTTGGATTTAATGCAGACTAATGCAACTCAATTTTCTGTACTTGGCCTGCGAGCAACCACCAACAGTGTTTACACCTAAAAAAGAAAAACCTCTGTGTTAACAGATTTAAATGTGTTGCTAGGGGATATTTAGCATATTTTTGTGTGTGTAGGAAAGTCATCAGGAGATTAACTTGATAAATTGGATTTGCTGACAGCTAATGGAGGATCTGTCCTTCAACTCTGCCGGTGCTTCCTTCCAAGACAAACTTCCCTCACTTCAAAGTTTCTCTGGAGAAAAACATCAGGATCTCTTTGGCTAACTAAAGCAAAAAGAGAAAATTGGAGTCAGGGAAGGTGAGAGCTGGATGGAAAACCAGACGGTGGATCAAATTTTAAAAGAGAGGCTTTAGGTGCTCTTCAGGCGGTAAGAGTGCCAATTGATTTGGTAAGTGAATGGTGGTCTCAGTCGCCCACAACCCCCATCCTCCTCCTCCTCCTCCTCCTGCTGTTTGTCCTGCCACGAGTCAATCAATATCAAGGAGTTAGCTCACAGCGGTGTATCATCTTAGAGCTGTATCGATCGCTCCCATTGATTTTAATCCTGATTATGTTTCATCATCTGAATCCCTAAAAGGGCTGTAAATGCAACGCTCATCATTATTCTATTTGTCTGCACCATCACCACTGCAACATTTTTAATCTGCCATTTACATCTGAATAGATAAGATTCTGAAACATTTTAGGTATGTAGTTGTGAATGAAGACTTTTGAACGCTTCACTTCTGAACTGGGATTTTTTCCCCTCCCACAGTTCTTCTCTTATGCAAAATGATGTGATCTCCCAGCAGGTGAGGGGTGTTGCAGTTTAAAGAAAAAAACGAACAAATGACATCTCTACTGGTCTATCATCATGAAAAATGTTAGAATTATGATGTTAAGTATATCCTTATGATGTAAACAAATTTTGATCGTATCCATGTGCTAAAATTTACTGATTTACAGTCAACGTGATGTCTTGCTTTGCAGATATTTAGTCAAAATCTAAATATTGGTCTAATTAAGGGCACATTCACACCTGGATAGTCCAGGGGACTCCGATTAGGTGAAGAGTTACTATAAATTTTGCACCTTTGTTTGGTTTGGTTTACTTTCACACTGCTCTGCACTGCCACATAAAATCTATGCAGTCTTGGGGTTTCTGATGTTACTTTGGTGTTCAGACCTAATGCGATTTTCACAAGAATCTCTCCAGTATGAACAGCCGGAGAGGCAGCGAGTTATCCAGCATGTTGTGCTACAATATGCTCTACGTCATGCTTCTCTTTGGTTCGCTGGATGCTCAGTTTGCTTTAATACTGCTAGCGAACCGCACCAGAGACCGCCGGTTTTCATGCGGAGCAGAGTTCGCTTCTTTGGTCTGCACCAGACTGTGAATGCACGTTCACACTACTCCAAACAAGCCGTACTATCTGCGGAAGCAAACCAGGTTTTTTTTAAAGTGGACCGAACGGCGCCAGGTTGAACGCGCCCTAAAGATCTGGTAAAAGTTCTGGTTGTAAAATTAAGGGAATACCAAAATTACCGCAGCTAATTTTGAGGAGAACATGTTTAAAAAAGAGCCCTCCAATATCAGTTGGGTTCATCTTCTATCTGCATCATGAACGTCTGCCAGTGTATCAGAGTGGTGTGTCTCTCTGTGACAGGAGAAATAAAAACAATGAAGTGTAGCTGGTGCATAAAGGTCAATAGGATTTGCCCACTGGGCCCTTTTTCTAGGGTTTAATTGAAATCCACTTTAAAGCTTTTGAGTTATCAGACCAAAGTGTTGCCATGTTTGATCAACAATCCCACCCTGCAGCTAGCATGGGCTTTAGTTGCTTAAACCTTTAGAGATAATTTTATAGCAATCTGGCTTTTGTATTTTGCAAGAATAAACCAAAACCTGATCTGTCACTCAGGGGTAAGGAGACAGAAAACATTCATCTTTTGTGTGAGTAATCCTTTTTTTTTTACATCTAGTGAGCATCCAGTTACATAAACATCTGTCACACCACTAGTGTTGGGAAGGTAGGCTTGACTTGAGGTCAAGCACCTGCATACAGTCCATGGGACCCCTCTGCTATCGTTTACATGCAGCCTAAAAATATGTAATTGTGAAGCATGCACTGACTAAAGATGCTCCTTTATCAGCAGATGCACCAGGCAGAGAAGATAACAAGCAGGACAACAACATGGGTTCTGGTTTTGAGGGAAGATTCACACCTGCACAGTTCTGAAAGATTCAAAGTGCAAGCGGGCTTCAGGCCAGTTAACGCAAACAGATCCACGTGCGCATCTACAAAATCTCCACCGGTTCACGTACCAAAAGAAGAAACAATTAATTCACCTTTAACCTTTAATCTTGAATTGATCAAGCAGCAGATAAAGCAGGTAATTACAGTTATGAGGGAATGACCGTGGGGGGGAGGCGGGGTCAGTGAGGTCATTTCAATTTAGAAAAATATCTCTCCACCAGTCTAATTTAATTTGACTTTTTTTTCCTTTGTGTACTTGGACATCTTATCAGACCCGCCTGGTCTCCGTTGAGTCTGAATACACACAAACTGTAAATGCACACACGTGTACACAACACTCCGGAGACTCCTGGAGGTGAAGAGTGCAGCCAGAAAAAGCAAGCTGCCACTCAGCTCTGCCAAGCGCAGACACTGATAAGGTCGGCCACGGGGAGATGTCGGCACTCAGGATCTGTCCGTCAAACACAAGAGTCTGCTTCCGCCGACTACTTCACAAGAGTGACGGGGGTGATTGTTGGTGGGGGGGAGGAGAAAGTGACAAAGATGGAGAAGCTGAGAGGCAGATATAAAGTGGCTTGGGAATAAGAGGATTGAGACTGATGAATAAAGGGAGAAGAAGAGAAAGAAAAATGAAACGGGACAAGAATGTGCCGTTGGATCCAAAGAGAGGGACTCTCTTTTAAAGAAGCTGCCAAACCACCCATTTCTAATGATTCTCCATTTTTTTTCACCACAATTCTTATTTTCTTCAGTTTACTGCTCAACACCTTGATTAGGTTACACCAAAGTCAAATCAATGTCATGCTGAGACCCACTGGAACAATGCTGCTTTGTTCCAAAACACAGTGGAGGACATTTTTTATAAACACAACCCAGATTCAACAATGCGACGAATGCTTCAGTCGCCCGGATTCCACCCTCCTGCAAAGGATAGAGTCATCCAGGCTCCAGGGAATGTTGACGTTGTTCCTGCTGTTGATCCCATTAGCCTTGAGATTTTTCACTTGGGATTCCTCCAATTTTTTGATGGGCCGGGACCTGGTCAAGATCAGACGTCTTTGGGATTGCTGCTCGGGATGTTTCCAGGCCAATCTTAGATATTAGATTAAGATATTAAACTAAAGTATCAGCAGGTTTTTAGGGATATAGAATGGCTTGTTCTGAGAAGGGTGAGGAGTAGACATCCTCAAGTTGAACTTTCCCTCCTTGAGCGATTCTGTTGCCAACACCCAAACAGCAAAATATGTTCACATTTGTTCTTTTTTTTTCCCCTTTTGGTCTCCCACATGGAGTCATGAGTGATCAAAAAGGGCCCAGATGTTGTTCCTCACCTATCTCCTTTCACCATCTCTTGACATGGAAGTGGCCCAAGTAGTGTTCATTTTAGCTAAGGACTGCCTCCAGTCCAGTTAAGAGTTTATTACACACGAACAGAAATGTTGGAGTGTCATGGGATGAGGAGCGGCCGGCCGTCTCCTTCAAGAGCTAATAAGAAATAGAGATGCACAGCTGAGCCGCAGTTTTAGCAACAAGCTAATTGGATTTTTTTTTTTTGTTGTTGTTGTTGTTCCACACCTCCCCATGTTTTTCCATCATGTTTGGTCAAGAGCACATGAGCCCCATAACGGCCCAACTCCCGACTAGTGTTGATGGGAAAAGTTCCCACAGATAGATGTGTTCTGATGTTTCCAAACCTGGAAGATCTTTGTTTTTTGATCCATCAGTTTGCATTTGCCACACCAAACAGACGTAGAGTAAAAGTTGTCACTATCTGTGATGAGTTGATACCAGCTCCTGTATGTTTACTAGTACATATAAGTTCTGGTCTTTGTCTGTGATGTATGATTCTCACCTAGTCAGCCTGCAGGTTCCCCTCGCTGAGTTCATATATGTTCATGTTTCATTGTCATAAACCTTTTCCCAGAGATCAGAGTGCTTAGATAAGGTAAAAGGCAGCAGAGCAAGAGCATTGTAGACAATATAAATGTCAGCTTGATCACTACCATAGATGGCAAAGCGAAATGGGTCTAGGTAAATCAATTCATCTTACATTTTCTTTGGATTTTGCTTTCTTTGAATATTTAAATGACTTTATTTGATCTAAACACAAATAAATGATTTGGGATTTGATTGCATTTTTTTGCTTTCCAGCTCATAAAAATCCATTTTCATGAAAAAGATTATGTCAAAGTGCTTTACATTACAGCAGCTTTATTTATCATGGTAATGTGGGCATGCCAGCTGGCATTGTCGGTTGCTAACTGTGTTGCCTGGGAACTTTTCTTCTGTCTCTATGGCAACGTGCACAGAAATCATCTTTGCTCTCCTTTTATCCTTGTTTATAATGCCAAGTTACCATAAATATAGGACTTCGAGGAGCACTTATGGTAATACACCCGGTTTGTGGGGCAACAAAAAGCTTTAATTAGGATGAATGCCAACCATATGGGACAGCAGGTAGGCTCCCTGCTCGTGTGGTCCAAACACACTTGTACAGAAACACACACAAAACATGCAGTACATGCACACATGAAGGACTTTAGGAAAGTTTGCAGGCTTTTTTTTTTAAGCCACGAAAGAGATTAAAGCCTCAACAAGAGTGATGTTGACATATGATCATAAGGAGATTAAGTCCTGCATTGGTTTTCCACTTTGGCTGCCATGCAGATTCTGAGAGCTAGAAAAGAAGATTGATACCAGTCTCAGCTCTCCACGTTAGGAGCTGGCATCAATTAGCCTCATAACACTAGAGCCCAGAGACGAGATTAAAGGGATATCTCTTTCAACAGTAGTAACGTAGGTGGTGCTGCTTCTATTAGTGCAGAAAAAACGTACAAGAATTCCATTTTGTTGTTTTAGATCCAATGAAGTTGAACTGTTCATCCAACCACCCAGCACATCTGTGCAGTGTTGCTGCCTTCAGGCTTTATAAAGTATTCAAGTGAAGTTACAATTAACTTCTGAAATTTTGCTCAAACAAAAAAGTGGACTTGATGGAGTGTCAGTTTAGTTTTAAAGGGAATAAACTTGATTGTCGGAAGTTTATAGTGCAGGCAAGTAGCTTTAGTAAACTGACTTGAAGGCACAATGATCACTGTAACAAGTAAAAAACTGAATCTGAATTGTTTTACTGAGTATGAAGTAAATATTCTCTCACTTAAGCAAGTATTGTTCAGGAGAAACATGGAAGCATGACATCTCATAGTATGAGACTCAAGTTTCTAAACTCACAAACCTGTTTCCTTGAAACCATTAGTAGTGGTTCCTGAGGGGCAAGCTATGTTAAGTAAAACATGGACACATTTGTGAAAGTACTAATGGACAAACGATGATGAATCAACAAACATTGCACCGAGCAAAAAAGCAACAACAAAAAAAACAAAATATGATAAGACATGTCTTGCTTTGGTCTCGACCAGTATGATGGTGGGTAATGAAGAGAGACCACAGTGTGTCGTATGTCTCAAAAACATCAGCATCTGACAGTTTGAAGCCAAAAGTGTTACAACACCACTTGGGGACAAGTAGTGTGCAGAGTGTCCCGGTCTTAAAAACCTCACACTAAAACAGAAGAATTGATTCTTCCCTCCACCACTGCTGTGGTTTTGACTGAAGTAGCAGCCAATAAACTATTCAAATAAAAAGATATTAGGTGAAATTTAAATTGTAAATGCAATTAATATAAAGCATGAACCAATTAATGTAAACCTTGTTTTAATCAGAAAAGACTGGACAAAACTCGCTGCTAGTAAAGAAATGTTTGAATAGAAAAATTAAGACAAAACCAAAAGCTCCGATTAAATCAAAATCATCTCCAAATGTGACTTTTTCCCTTTGATTTCTGTGGTTGCTATGGCTACACATGGGATGCAAATTTGCACAGTGTAACAGAATCAGTCTGGAAGAAGATTTCTATTTGGATAGAGCCAGACTAACCAGTTCCCCTGTGTTTTCAATCGCTATCAGTTTAGCTATCAGTTTAGCTAATGGCCTTCCACCACCTGCTATGTGTCTTTACAGATGAAGGATGATATCTGCCTTCACATCTACTTCTAAGAAAGAATTGCAAATTGCGTATTTCCTTAAATGTCAAACTGGTTCCTTTATCGGACACCGTAATGATTCATTGGTCCTCTAAAAAAACATTGTCGTCACACTGAGGCCGGTGACATCAGGTGAGGACGCAGTGGGGGACAACAACTTGGCTAATTCTGCAGACGGAAAACCGCAGATCAATTATAGGAGGAGGAGCGGGAGAAGTAACAGAATGAAAAATGAGCTGCGCTGAGGGGAAAAGGGGAGAAAAATAGCAAGAGGGAGCTAATGAAAGCGTGGGCGGACGGGTCAAGACGGTGGGGAGGCGGAGGATTAGATAGAGTTAATTAAAAAATAGAAGGAGGCTATGGAGTGAAGGTTAGACAAAGGTAAGCAAAGAGAGAGCAGGGTAAATATAAGGCCGGAGGCACAAGCAGAGGAGGAGAGAAGTGTCCGATCAGAGGAAAGAGGAGGAAGATGTACTAAAGGGAGTGAGATGAGATTTTGAACGAGGGACCTGTGCAACTGTAAGTAGAGAAGCGAGGTTAGAGGGAGGTGGGAGGAGATGAACGGGGTCTGAGAGTGGTGCCAAGCTGTCCCAGGAGTGATGAATGAGGCCATAATGAAGTATCTGTGCTCCTCTGCCTCTGCTGCTGGCTGGAGAATAACCGCAGCTTTGGCACTGTGACGAGACCAGCTCAATCATCCCGAGAGAACACACGCACACACTCACACACACACACACGCACAAGTCTGAGACCAACACACACTTTTTTTTCCTTTTTTTTTACAAACAGAAACTTATGACAGATGATCTGTCTCTTCCTACCACCCACTGTGCCCCTATCACACACACACATGCATTTTTACCTTTTTTTCTCTCTCTACACCCAGACCAGGGGTGGCAGGAGTGCGGGGTGTGTAAAACAATCTATTGTTCTGCATGACAGGCCCGTAATGCATAAGATCTTGTGGTTTTCCACAGACACCCCTTGCTCCAGTGATGGAAGTCAAGACAAACAGCACATTCCTCCTCTGCTGTAAACAAGTCGTGCTGTCCTGCGGTTTTCGCCGCTGTCACCGAGACACCGATATGCCAGCATGTCAGTTCGTCATGTAGCACAAACAATACATGTTCAGTGTGAGCTATAGCAGTCCATGTCAGTCTCTGTCTGGCTTACATCAGAGCTTGTGTTTGCATGTTTTTATCTGTTTCAAATGCAGATGTTTGGTTGTCAGCTGCCAAAGAGCTCTTTCCAATCAGGGAATGAACAAAGAACGTCTGAGGGTTATGTCAGGATGATAGCAGTAGATCATTCTACCTATACACTAAACAGAGATCTTTAGCTATAGGGAAGGATTTACCCAGCAGGATATTGCATTGTAATGAGATGAGCAGTGTTGCTGACTTTACCTGTCAGGGATTTAATGCTGGGACTGATGTATATACAATCACAACATTCTCAGTGGTTCCCAACATATTTTCCTTGAGTTCGTTCATGCAACTACCAAAAAGTCATGGACCCTTCTCCACCTCCCATCAGCCTTTTGCTGAAACCATGCTCGGCTTTATGCTTTCATTCGCTGGCTTCTCATCACCATTGCTGCATTCTAGCTGAGTCCTGTCCTTTGATAAAACTGAAGTTAAGCATTAACATATAGCCTTACTTTCCAACCATCCATCCATTTTCTTGCCACTTAATCTAGGGTGGAGTTCTGGGGGCAGCTGCCTAAGCAGGAAAGCCCAGACTTCTCTCTCCCCAGCCACATTTACCAGCTTGTCTGGGGGATCCCGAGACGTTCCCAGGCAAGCCAAGAGATGAAGCCCCTCCAGGGTGTCCTGGGTCTTCACTGGGTTCTCCTCCAAGTGAGACATGCCCGGAACATCTCACTAAGGAAGCATCAGAAGGCATCCTAACCAGATCCCCGAGCCACCACATATGGCTCCTCTCGATGTGGAGGAACAGCGACTCTACTCTGAGCTCCCACCGTATGACCGAGCTTCTCACCGTGTCTCTGAGGGAGAGCCCGGCCACCCTCCAGAGGAAATTCATTTCGGCCGCTTGTATTTGCGATCTTGTTTTTCTTCCACTACCAACAGCTCATTACCATATCCTTACTTTTTTATTTTCAAATTGAGACAAATCCTTGTCCACTGCATTGTGCCGTTTCTCAGGCATGCTTTATTAATGAAATGATGCGGGTAAAATCAAGGTTACCAGGACAGACACAAACTACTCCACTACCACAGCTCCACTAACCTACTGACCTCACAACGAAAATGGATGAGATGCACAAGGTGTGGCCTACAAAGCCGCTTTTGTATTTTTTACTTTAACGAAGAATACATTTTAAAATACAGTTGTTAGATAGATAGATAGATAGATAGATAGATAGATAGATAGATAGATAGATAGATAGATAGATAGATAGATAGAT
>JAOXYM010000003.1:31840850-31866427 GCA_028567055.1 Leptatherina wallacei | reverse complement strand
CTCTCTCTCTCTCTCTCTCTCTCTCTCTCTCTCTCTCTCTCTCTCTCTCTCTCTCTCTCTCTCTCTCTCTCTTCAATGTCAAAAACAATAACCAGACTGGACGTTGTTCCAGTCTGATACCGCGCTGGGCCAAACATCCTTCACTACAGATTGTTGAAGCATTCGCCTTCGGTGCCATTATAAGTGGTTTGTTCATTTCAGCAGAGGATGGACGATGGCACGTGCCATACTCTGCTTATGGATGTTCGGATACCAGCGTTTATGTCGGTCTATATACGACACGTTTTCGACCACCAGCTTCCTGGCTCTCAAACTACACAGTCATTGAGCCAAATTCTGCTCACTCTGAAAATATACCAATCAGAGATTCTAGCCTCTAGTCTGAAGTTCTGCACAGTTTCTACCTTTTCAGCACATTTCAGGGAAAATGAAGGTTGCTTTACGCCAGCACGATTGCATTTCAGACCCTGTATATTTAAAGTGCGAGTCAAACTGCAGCAAAGCACCGGTTCAGAGGACAGTACTGACTGCTCAGACACGCTATGTTACCTTCTGCATTATAGGATCGCTTTTGTGTGTGTGTGTGTGGATGTGCCATCACATTTTCTGCTGTGAAACCCCAACCAGCATCATTGTGTCTCAGTTCTGAACTGATTCTAAATGAAACTATGCCCACATTTTCCTGAAGTGGTCTGACGTCTATGTGGAAGACATGAGCCCACATGCTTCAGTAAAAACAGAATTTCACATCCACCATCAGTTTACCTTGAGTAAATAAGTTGCAGTGTACAGTTTATAAATGATGTGACAGAGATGAGATTCTTTGAGCCTGTTTAGCAGAAATGCTAAACTGCTTTCTGTCATATGTGTCCTGATCATAACAAAGCTCAGAAAGGCTTTTGTTTGACTTGAGACTCGTTCACTAAAGCTTTACTTGCCTTTGTGAATGAATAATAAGAGAATAATAGTGAATTAGTGAATAATAAAGAATAATTTCCTCCACAACTGTCACAATGATCACAAACATTTCTTGTTTCTTACACATTTTCTGGTTTACCATTGGCCTGACCAGTTTACTGGTCCAGCTCTATTAAGTGCATAGTTAACTTAATGAAAGCTGTAAAATGGTCCGATTTGGGCAGGAAATGAATTAATACATAAACAGCAATTTATCAGTGATACAAGTCACAATTTGTCACGTAGCCAGTTTACAGATTACTGGTCACCACAAGCTATGCATTTACAATTTCTTAAACAGCCATGTGAAAAGACACATCCTGTGGTCAATGAAAAGATGTTAGTCTGTTTAAGAAGGGTCAGATTAAGTAGAGAAAACATCTAGAGAGATGCATAAACTAAAACTGGGTTAAGAACTGCCCAACACATTATTGAAAACTGGAAGGATAGTGGGGAATCATCGTCTTTCAGGAAGACGTGGTCGGGAAAACCCTGAATGATGGTGATCGGTGATCACTTAAAAGTTTTGTGAAATCAGATGGAAGAAAAACAACAGTAGAGCTCAGGACTATGTTTAATAGTGAAAGTCAGAACATTTCCACATGAACAATGTTAAGGAAAACCAAGAGACTGAACAGCTGTGTAGCCAGAAGAAAACCACTAATCAGTGAGGCTAACTGGAGAAAAAGGCTTCAATTTGCTAGGAAGCATAAAGATTGGACTCTGGAACCATGGAAGAAGGTCATGTGGTCGGATGGATACAGATTGACCCTGTTCCAGAGTGATGGGAGCATCAGGGTAAGAAAAGAGGCAGATGAAGTGATGCAGCCATCATGCTTTGAGACTACTGTACAAGCCTGTGGGGGGAGTCTATGATCTGGGGTTGCTGCAGTTGGTCCGGTCTAGATTCAGATCTAAGTTCAGCAACTTTATGTGTCTAAAGAATGAGATCAGCTGACTACCTGAATATAGTGAATGAGCAGGTTATTCTATAAATGGATTTTTTTCTTCCCTGATAGGAAGGGCATGGGACGTCTGGTCCTCATGGCACAACCATATTCCAAGAGGACAACACCAGGATTCATGGGGCTCAGATTGTGAAAGAGTGGTTCAGGGAGCATGAAACATAATTTTCACACATGGATTGGCCACCACAGAGTCCAGACCTAAACCCCACTGAGAATCTTTGGGATGTGCTGGAGAAGGTTTTGTGCAGTGGTCAGACTCTCCCATCATCAATACAAGATCTTGGTGAAAAATTAATGCAACACTGGATGGAAATAAATCTTGTGACATTGCAGAAGTTTCTAGGAACAATGACACAGAGAATGCTGCTGAAATCAAAGCTAAAGGCGGTCCAATGAAAAGTTAGTGTGTGACCTTTTATATTGGTTGCAACTTTCTTGGTCAGGCAGTGTATATGTGTCAGTATTTCAATGTTTGCTATTAAAACACCACAAACTCCAACAAGGCTATAATCTGGTGATGACAGAAACACAGTCATATGTTGCATTTGCCACTTTCATGATGTAATCATCTGGTTTTGACCATAGCTTGACATGTCTTATGGAGTAGGCCAGCTGTTAGAAATTTTCCTAATTGTACTGTCATCCACACCCAGACCAAAGCCACCATAACTCTGTCACTTTCAAAGAAGCTCTTTTGTTTTGGCCCCGTAGCAACATGGAGTCTCAAACAGCCATTTCTAAATTCAGAACTATAGACACAACTAAGCCAAGAGGGGACCCTTGTAGCCTTGACTATTTCTTTATCAGAAAGTTCCTGTGGAGGCACTTTATGTTCGGTGGATGTGATTGTGGCTTCTCCAGAGAAACAAAGACACTGATTTTGGAAAGAGATTTTTTTTTTAAATGTCATTCTTATTCAGATTTTGATGGGGAAAAAACTCCCCTACCAATCTTTCAAATGAAATCTCACTCAGCATGCATTTCGGTTATGATAATTGGTTAATTATCAGTTATTTGGCCATCAGATAAATTCACACTCCAGAAAGACCACCGATGGTGTTGCACTTTAATACATAACCGCTTTGGCTGCATCCTTCAGACCTAGTGGCTACGTTGATCTTTTTATATATAATTTATGGCAATATCTAATCTTGAAACGCTCAACGGGGTTTCTGCTATGTAGTTTTGGTTCTACATCACTGCCTTCCTGTGCCTTTCAACTCTCCTGTGCTTCTACCAAGCCAATATAAACCCAAATCTTACCCCCAAAAAAGAAAAAATGCTATCTTTAATCTGGCATTTGACAGAGAACCTTAGATTTATTTAGGGCAACGCACAACTGCTTCAAATTTAAATCCAGTTCTTATGTCTGTGAGAAGCATGGGAGGGTAAGGGGTGTACTCACATAGACACAATAAAATATACACACCCAGTCCATGGTTGTGTACCCGACCTCTGAGGTTTGGCTGAACGGTAGACCATGATGGAGCTCTAAGTGGGTGCAGGCAGACCAGATGTGGCTGTCTAACCCCACAGATCTGACAAGTGGCTGCTTGGCTTGAAGCCTCACCACTTCTCAGCTGCTTAGTATTCTGCCTAGAAAACCGAGCTGGTCACGGTAGTAAGCCACCAATAGGGTGCTGACCCCAAACAGAGGAGGTTTTCTGTAATGCTGTGGGTCTGGCCATCTTAAAGCTTCATGTTAACGAAGTTTATTAAAGCCACATCCTCATGTCTTGGTCGGTTTGTGTACTGCTCGTTAAGATTTAATGCGGCTTGGTTCAGCGACAGAACCAGACTGTCATGGACTCATGCTCATTATTAACAGTACCAAACCTTAATGTTCTCAGTTATATTTTTCTGGGAAATTGTAGCTTTTTCCAGCACACTTGTTTGATTTTAGTGCATTAATTTGAGTTTTTTTAAGCAAAAATCAAGTATGGCTTTCATAAATACGTATTTTACCGAAGTCTAATCGCAATCGTGTGCAGATGAAAGCTTTCTCGTAACTTAGAATGAGTTATTTATAAATACATAGGTGGCGGTGCACCCAACTGAAGGTTGCCTTGTTGCATCGCTATCTTTGAATACGGTAGCCGAAAGGGGACAAACTTGCCAGCTTACGCGTTTTAGCTGTGAATTCCCGTGTGTTGTCGGTGGAAAAAAAGCAAAAACCACCGTGGATCATTCAACTTGCCGTTTTCCATTGAAATTGAAGATCATCCATACTCTTTGCCCTGCGAGAGAGAGGAAAATAGCCAACACAGGAAAATGAATAACAACCAGGAGAAAACGAGAGATTACATCGGTGTTGCTTACCAGTTAGAGACAATTCATGAGGGAGATGGACTTTCAAAGTGATGCAGAGATTGCAGGCTTTCTGCTGGACAGGTAAGGTAACGCCAAAGTAAACTTCACTGTTAGATTGAATTATGTTAGAAACAGGGCAGGGTAGTCCAGCAGCTACTTTATCCTCCCGTTTAAGTCAGATGATTTATTGTTACTTGCTATATAAAACGACAGAGACAGCTAATTTGTTAGCCTACAAAGGAAAAGCTCCGTTGCAACAGTTACAGCACGGGAACTTCCTATTGCAGCACCGACAGGTCCACTGCCCCTTCTTTGACTACCTCTTCATCTTCCTCTCCCTCTAACTTCATCAGATCATCTCTGAGTCTGCAGGTCACGAAAAACCATTTCACATGATGACATTAGCTATGAGCAATAACTTGGTACCAAATACAGGGACGTCATGCTTGTAATCTATCCTATCGGCATCAATTACGAAACAGAATTATGTATCGTTATGTACCTCATCACCTGATGGGACACTTGAACTTGTGCAAGACGTTGACGTTTTCAGATTTGTGAAATCGCGGCTTCTCCGCGGCTTCGGTGGTGGTAATAACGTGCTTAACAGACTCCAGAGAACGCTACTAGGTTGTTTGCATTCAATTAGCGTACCACTAGGTGGGAGTAATTCTCACACACTGGGGCATTAACACTGTAAACAAGAGAAACAGCAAGCTAACTTTGTCTATGTATTTTTTTTACACTATGGTATTAGTATAGATTAAACAAGACATAATAAATGGGTCAGAATAGGTGCAGGAGTCTCTTTAAATGCAGATAAACCCACAAAAAACAAGGCAGAAGGAAAAAAACATTGAACTTTCCGACCGATATGGTTGACCACCATTTCTGATCAGCGTGACTTTCCTCGGTAAAATTTTTATCGTTTGAATTGACCGCAGGAGACGGCTATATTTATGTTAACTGAAAGATGGGACTGCTCCTGTGCACACCAATAAATTGGGTCACCGATTTCTTTTTATTTTTCAATATAAATTGGTGTTGTTGTCCGTTTCAAACCTCCATATGGACTTCCAAATACTATCCGCCCATCCAGATATCCATTTTCCATTCCCACTTATTCCAAATGCAGTGTTGTGGGGCATGTGGGCTGAAGCCTATTTTAGCAACTATTAAGCAAGAGGCAGGGTAGGCTACACCTTGGATAGGTCGCCACTCCATTGCAGGGCCAACACACACAAAAAAACAACCAATCAAGCTCACACTTACTCTTTTGGGATAATTGAGAATAGCCAATGTTTTAGGACTGTGGGAGGAAGTTGGAGTACTCTGAGAGAACCTATGCATGTACAGGGAGATCATGGAAACTCCACACAGAAAAGCCCCAGACGAGGTTTACAGCCTTCTTGCTGTGAGGCAACGGTGCTGCCAAATGCTAGAGGTAATAATTTTCTCCTTCAACTCTCAGTAACATGTTTCCCAGAATTTTACTACCTGAAGTTCTGTGTCCTCCACCTGTGCTGTAAGTTATACAAAAGCCCTCAAGCTGATGATCAGAATTTTCAGGCCGACACAGGAACTCTAACGTTTGCCGAGCCTGCCGAACACGAGGGTGACAAATTTCAACCCTCTGCTCTAAAATAGTCATTTGCAGCTGAGGATTCTTGCAGTGTGAAAACCCCAGCGGGGTAAGAGCTACATTGACTTTGTAGGATGTTACTCAGCTGATTTGTCATCTTTCAGCAGACAGACTTTTCTTGCCTTTGCCTCTTGTCATTCTTCATGAGGCTTCTCTTGGAAAAAGACAAAAAAAAAATGCTTACCAGGCTGGAGTCACAACGGACCAAACCATGAACAACAGGAATAAAATCCCATCAACAGATTACAGAGTTGAGCATGACTGAGTTTCCAAAAATATGTAATACATTGCACATGGGCACTAAATGTTTCCCAGATGTGAGAGGTTTGTGTGTTGTTCAGGGACTGCTGTCTGCACCCCGAGATCAGTGCTGTGTCATCAGAATGATGCTCTCTCATATCCGCTTCCCAACACAAGACACATTTTACAATCTATTGTTTGTCTGCACATCCACCTATTCATTTTCCAGTTTAGATCCAAGTAAGCTTGTGATTATTCTCTGCAAACCCTGCAGATTCAACGTATTGATCGGATATTGTTTAAGAAAATGAAAGTCTGTCCCGACAGAATCAGTTCAAATATCCTCACTCTTGATTTTTATATGTAATCAATAAAGCTCACAATAGCAGAACAGCACTCTGGTCTCTCGGTAAGATCTGTGGCGTGTGGAGGATCAGATGGACTAGCAAGGGTCAGTCGCAACAGCTAAATGCAAAGTAGCTCCTGATCAATAGAGTGCAATGACATGTTTTCTTTTCCTTTTTTTATGTGTTTTGGGGTTTGTGCCAAGGCTGGAAGTCCGCCACTGGCCATATTGACATGGATCTCATGGATCAGGTCAGCAGGGCATCAACCTAAATTTCCACAATAGTGAATCAGGAATGAGACAAATCCATAGCTTGTATGAGTGTGTTGGCTTGTAGCTTGGCTGCAGATGGATGGGCTTGGTGATACCATGCGCTCCCCCTGCTTGTTGTACGCTTTTGTTCCTCATTGTGTTTCTCTCCCAAGCGTTGTCTCACACGGCACCGTGCTTTTCACACCACCTTTTATGTATCCCTCTCTCTGGCCCGGCCGGCCTTTTGCACATTGATGTTGCTTTTATGATCTGTTTTTATGATCTCGCTCAGTCTCTCTCTGGAGAACTTCTTGGTTTGCTGCCAGGGTGGAATATCAGACCGAATGTGATTTATTCTGACGCCAGCATCATGTCTTGTGGCTGGCACCGACTTGGCAATGCAGATACACACACACGTAAAAAAGAGGGGGAAAAAATCACACTCGCATAGAGCTGCCTTTCCTGTCCGGAGTGTATTCTGCTGGCTGGTATGCTGACCCACATACCAGACAGAAGCCAGAACAGGCACCAAACACTCTTAAGCTGCAGAGCTGTGATGTGATTAGACATGGTGGATATCAACTCTGTCTTCTTCTTTTTTTTATAGTCTTTTTGTACATTCATTCTTCTCCCAGCTCAAGGAGAAAAATCTATCCCCTCAAGCATGAATTTAACAGGTTACAGTAGCTTGTAAGGACACTGCTATGGTTGCTTGCTGTGTGCTGCATGTGAGTCTGTTGGGATCTATCATGCATCTGTCTCGTAACCATTTCCCAGTGTTTGACTTTTCAGCATCCTGGCCCATATCGACACCTTCAGTGGTTACTTGTACTATGTTTTAGGGAGCAGCTGCAATATTTTTATCTTCAAATCAGTCATTCAAAGGCTCTCAAACAAGTAGGAATTTTCTTATAGGGAGTGAGGCTGGTGATTTGGCTGCTACTCTTCCTCTCTGCTATTTTCATTTACATATTTGTGCTTCACGTGTGTGAGAATCTAATGGGCGTCTTTGTTAATTTGGCTTTTTCAAGGCTGGAAAAGGTGACAGTGTTTCATTCAATTCACTGAGAAATTACATACTCCCATCCTTCTATCCAAGTGTGTTTGTGAAAACTAGCCGTTGTTATTTTGTGCATAAAGATGTGTTTTTGGTATGCGACCTTGTTCTCGTCCCTGAACACTTGGCAACCTTTTTCCTATTCCTCATTCTTTCTTCCAGTCAGTCTGAGCCTCTCAAACAGCAACCTCTTTGATTCTCAGGTCTTCTTCTGAAAGGTTTTTAATCCATCACACACTGATCTCACTTTCCCCAATTTGAACACAGTTTACATAGAAATCTCTTTTCACAGTTCTGAGCATTCTTGCTTGAACCGTTTGACAGCATCTGTATGCTTTCTGTATTATTGTGTGTGAGCATTAAGCGAACGTGTGAGCAGCAGGCTGTGATGTCATACGCGGTCAACAGAAGGACAGTATTATTATTGTGTCTGGACCTCCACATGGGGTGTAAGAGGTCTGTTTTCAGCTTCCTTGTGCCTGAGAAGCGCAGCCTCAAACGGGCTACACAGAGGCCCGTCTGTGGCCTGGAGAACCCGAGGAGTGCCAGGAGCCCGTGGGGTGAATAAATACGCTGTGAAAAGAGTGTTAAGAGAGGTGTGAAAGAAATCGGAGGGCGAGACAGTGGGTTTTGTGTGGAACTCTTCCCTCCCCTTCACCTCTGCAGTAGCCACACATGCTCCTTCTTTCTCTCTCTCTCTCTCTCTCTCTCTCTCTTTCTCTCTCTCTCTCTCTCTCTCTCTCTCTCTCTCTCTCTCTCTCTCTCTCTCTCTCTCTCTCTCTCTCTCTCTCTCTCACAGTCTCACATGCTTACACTTTTGCTTTCACGTCCACACTTCGCATGGAGGCTCACAGTTCAAATAAACAGAAGCTGAAGCATCGGGCCAGGTCTGGAGGAGCAAGACCAAGATGATTTTTTCTCTCAGGGTACTGCTCTCTTTCACGACTTCATGCTTTGAATAGGGAACATAGAGCTGTAAGAAGGGGATGAAGTGGATGACGAAAAAGCTGCAGATGGATAGGAGCTTAAATGTGACCTTTCGACTAAGAAATTTTCAGACACCTGGCATCCAAAACAAGCCGGCGTTGTATATTAATAGGCGGCAGAAGTGATGGATTGAAGGTCTGTCTCTTCTCTGAAATGCATTCACTCGGAAAGTTTGACCTCAGTTTGCTAAAAGTCTTTAATGGGATTTGTGTCTGTGAGTGTGGATCGTTCAATGTGACTCATCCCTCCTCCCGTGCCATTTCTGCTGCCTTGCCTGTCCTTGCGTGGGTCTCTGCTGCCTATGGTGTCAGCGCTCAGCAGCAATCGGTCAGTAAAGCTCCAAATTCAGCGGTTTCATCTGCCTGTGATGAAACGCACTGCAAGCCTGTCACGTCCTGGAAATGGCAATTCTCCGATCTATACTTCCCACAGGCCTCCGGGACACTGTGGAGAGGTGGAGGAGCTGTAGTGGCTTTATTGACAGGAACATGGTGGGGTGTGTATGTGTGTGGAATCTTGTTGGGGTAAACAATGTAACCAGATTAAATAGGATTATATTGCTTAAACCAGGCTGTGGTAAATATCTGTAGGTTATTTAGAGTATGTTGTGTGATTTTACTTGTCTATTTTTTTCTTTTTTCAATCCATTTCAAACGAAGATGAGTATATTTTGAGATGCTGCCTTATTGGGACCACACATTTCACTGTTTGTTTGACTTTAAAGGGCCCTGACAGGTCATTACCTCGATATAAAAACACAAAATCCTTCCCAAGATGGAAAAATAATCATTTCTAATTCAAGTTTTCAATCAGTTGAAATTTGCAGATGATGGTTTCCATATTTCTCCAGATTTTTTCCGTCTTTGCGTCCCTTGCACTGATTCCTTAAACAAACTGTGAATGCATTATGTGAACCTTTGTTTTTGGCCACAGATCAGTCTGGATATATGCGAAGCAAAGTCAGCCTTAAGTTGCTAATTAATGCTCTTCATGGAAAGACTAAAGAGCTTTGAATAATGCCAGTGCTGCCCCTCCCACCACAAATAGGTTGCAGCTTGTAGTTAGCCTGTAGATAGAGCATCACTGCAGCAAGTCAGACCTCAAGGTATAGCCTACTCCCACTTGGCGATCGTGACTCATGTTATAGCATTTTTGTCATCATTAATTTGACTCGAAAACCACTGGCGTAAACACAGACTGGCTTCCTGATGAGAAACTCAGACATCCATTTAGTTAGTTATTAGGGTTGTTGAAAGAACCTCTTTTTATACATCCAGTTGTATTGTGTGGATAGCAAATTGCAAACCAAACTTACGGTGCAGTTTTACATAAGCAGAACGTCCACTTTGTGGACATTTTTCAAGCATGTTTCAGCGGATGGAAAGCCTTCATGCTGATCCCATGCTGCTGCTCGGCCCTTTAAACTGAAACATTCAAGCTCATAACAATGACGTGTTGGGATTTATTTAAAGGGACGCTGTGGAACATTTTTCTGTTGTTTACTGGCCGATATCGATATCTGCATGTATATGTGTGTTATCACATCCGCTAATGATCTGAAATATTCTCAAAAGCGGAGAATTTTAGATTTGTTCATACATATGACAGTTAAGCTGTTACGGAAGCGCCGTGACAGTATGCCATCTTGAAACTACAGCCGCTGCTAAGGGACAAATAGCACCAACTCAGCTCAGCAGCGCTGGCGGGGAGAAACTGGCCTCAACACAGCACCGGCTTTTTGTCCCAGTAAAAGCAGCTTGTGAAGCACTGATACTCAATTCGGTCCTACGGGATTTCAATGTATCCCTGCTTTAACACACTTTAATCAAATTAAATGGTTGTAACAGCCAATCAGGTTGTGTGTCGGAGCAGGGATACATGGAAAACCTGCTGGATTGCGGCCCTCGTAGGACTGAATTGAGTATCAGTGTTGTAAAGCCTTCCTACATCCTTTATCCCAGCTTTACCACGACTGAATGCCGGCATTTACCGTGACTATGAAAGCGACTGAAACCACGTAAACATCCAGTTCCACCAGGTGAGGAGAACCGGATTTGTGTAGTGTATGTGAACTTATATGCCAAAAACCCAACATACATCACAACTGCTCCCGTAGCTTACGGCTTAATATTCATTCAACATGTATTTCCTTTTGTTCTTTACTCCTACCGGTTAGACTGCACAGAAACCTCATTTTAATACTTTTATAAAGACTTGATGTTCTGTATGAAAGCAAGTGATAAAATCATATATCAACTCTAAGGCTGCTGCGGATTGCAGTCCAGCTAATGAGTATGTTATTATTCATTATTAATGAATCAACATCTGGACAGTCGATGTGTGAATGTGGCCACTGCTGAGGGCTTTAAGGTGATTTGTTGAAGGGAGACTGTGAGAAAATATCATCATAAGAGGTTTAGTGGGTGAGATGAAGTTGTGAATGAAGCTAAAAGCTAAACCAGTAGGGTCAACGAATCAGTGCTGACGCCCACCCCTTTTCATTTTGTTCTTTACGAGAAGGTAAGGAGCAGGAACATCGGTGGAGGTTGAATGGAAGCTGAGTCAGAGAAGTGGCTGCAGGGCGCTGAATGTGGGAGGTGAGGAGGTGGGTGGTTCATTCATGAGACCACAAATTTATTCTGTATCAGAGCTGTGGCTTCATGCATTGCTGGGAGAGAAATGAGAGACTTTTGTGAAATACTTTACAGCATCTTTTAAAACAGGCCATTATTCATTACAGATGTGGAGGCCAAACAGAAAACTTCATCTTCTCTTCCAAACTGTCTCTAAATTCCTAAAGCATGGCCACGGGAATAACCATCATGTCAGTGAACGTTTCTCCGCTTCTAATCACATCCCATTTTGACGAAATGGGATATGATTTCTTTACATTTTCTCTTTTCCTCCAAACCCCAGCTCGACCCAATTAGAACTGGAATCAAACTCCACGTGTGCGAAAATGAGAAAAAGTCATTGATGGAGCACATTTGTTGGACGCAACACGCTGGTGTTTTTCCTCTGCGCTGAGGAGCACTTGTGTAAGTGGGCCAGGAGGGGCGAAAAATAGCTTTCAGTCCCCATGAGGAGTCATTCTGCAAGGTCACCTCATTGCCCTGGGCCTTAATGCGTGAAACTAAGTGTCCATACTCTTCCTGTCTGCCCCTCCCTCCTCTCTGTCTTTTCCTTTCTGTCTGTCTCCCTCTTATTTTCCCCCTCTTTGGCTTAATGACTTACACAGGCCTCCGTATCAGCAAGACCTCTGCAGGGAGACTAGAGTTTGTGTGCTAACGAACCCTCGAGCTAATTAGAATTACAGCCAAGCTGGCTGCTCTCCTCATTTCCTTGCCATTTCCCTCCTTTTGGACAAATACAATTTCACCCCCTCAACCCAAGCAGAATTAATCCAGTTAATGTTCGGCACAGGATGAATAATGGCCACTTATCTGCTGGGAACATGGGTACAGAGGGGCTCTTGGGTGGAGTACCCGCTGTAAGCCCCTGTCTTATGTCTCACTAAATCTGCTTTCTGGGCAGAGTAGTTGGACCAAAGTACTGCTGGGTCATTACAAAACGGAGTATGGTGTGCATTTAACTGAATGTCAGGCCAGTGAACTTTTATGGCAACTCTGTCCTCTTCTTTGTAACTAAATGCAAGTGTTCCCATGAGTCATTTCACTTCTAATGTAGCGTAAGGGTAGTTACCCAGCAGCATGTAAGCAAACAGCGATGCATCAGCCCCCCATCTACCAGTATTATCTGCAGTGCTTCACAACAGCTTCCGCTTCATCTCCAGAGTGCCACTCATGAGTGTTGGCCATGTTTATGCTCTGGAAGCAGAAACAGCTGGTTGTTCATGTGATCAGTCATGTGAGTAATATGTTTACAAATGTCAGAGCTGAATCCCGAAAGGCGTTTCCATCTGGCCTGATCTAAATCAACTCTTTTTCAAGAGCCGCAAAAACTACCTCCAGCGAGCGGATTTCTTTTGTTTTGTTTTGTTTTTTTTTTACAAAATTTAAGAAGCTGTTTTGAATTTTCCAGCTCTCTGGGACTTTTTATAATGTGCAGCTTTAAAAAAAAAACAAAAAAACTTTTTTTTAAAAGCAAGGACCAAAGAAGTTTTCATTACTTTTGGTTGTCAGCAAGGCATGAACGTTACTGGAGAGGTGATGCGTGGGCTAAATGAGAGCCCAGATTATTTTCTTTTTTTAAAATTTTGGGCTTCACACAGACATTCTGAAGCAGCAGGAAGAAAAGCTGTATGAGAAGTGAGTTCTTTCCCACTCCCAACATGTCTGAGCTATCAGCTGTTGGGGTGAGTCCCAGCTGCCTCATGTGTTGACTCTACGGTGATAGCCATCAGCATTTGCCACATGAAAGGAAAGGAGATCGGTGTTTCCAAAGAAGCCAGATGGAGAGGGTATGTTGGGATATCAGCTATGTTTCATATCAAGATAAAGACATTGATTTATCAGGAGTGCTTTCCTGACTGTATCAGATCATGTATACATTAGTTCCTTTCCTGGTAATGGTAAGACATGATAAACGTTCTCGTAGGATAAGATCCTTTGAGCCTGTAAGACTTTACTTGCATATTTCAGATAGACTCCCGGCCGTAGGGAATATGTATTTACAATATCGCTCATCCTGTCTCCTGATAAAGACGGAAGCTAACATGTTCATATGCAAGCTTAGAAAGGGAGTAAACTTGTTTGACTAACTGTCTAAAATTACCAAGCAGTGACTCTCTGAGCATGCCAGGACTCCAGGCAGGCATTGCTATCTGAGGTATGTCGCCTGAGCTGGCCTTGATGCCTTCTTTCTTTTCTTTTTTTTTTTAAATTCCTCTCGTGGCATTTGGAAAAGCTTACTCCAGGAACGAGAACAGTTTTATTGAAAAAGGGAATGACTTATCGAGAGCAATGGCGTGGTCCATACCAGCTGGTCCGTTCTGTGGTCGCTCGAAATACAAGACGGTGTCACTTAGGGTTCCTAGTAAAATCTTGTGGATAGCCCCTAAATACAGCCTGAGCTGTAACTGATACTGTTATGTTTGCAGAGAGATGGTGGTGATACATTTTTATGTGTAAGACATGGTGTCAACCCCCCACTTGTAAGAGGAATCTAAGTCTGAAAGACGGCTTTCACTACAAACCAGGACTTCAGTCTTCCTACAGAAAAGCTAAAGAAACAATATTAGGTGATTGAATTATTCTTTTACCTGTTTTCCATCCAAACAAGTGCTTAGGTGTTAGATTTCAATAAATATGTTCACATGAAATTAATGAAAAATCTAATTATTGAGTTTATTCAACTAAACCAGACTTTTAAGAAACATTCAACATGTTAATTTGACTGAAATTGAACAAAATGTAATTTTTCAAAGTTAATGCCCAGTTAATAACACACTGTAGGACACAAACTGGCTCAGGCTCTCTGCACAAACACCACGGTTTCTGTTGTGGTCGTTGATCCAAAAGTAACAGATGAAGCTTGTACGCAGCAGAGAGGGCCAGTAACATCACAAGAACAGATAAATTTAATCTTATTCGTTAAAATAGTAAAGTGTTCATCAATGCACAGAGCTGTAAAGCTGTTCAGTTTCCTACATAACATAGTAATATGTCTCACAATTCTCTCCTTCTCTTCTTTCTTATTCTAGGGAGCCTTTGTAAGATCTGCCCAGGGACAACTACGGTGGCCCGGAAGTGCAAAACAAATTTACATCCACTAAAACACTTTTACAATTTGACCGAAACAAAACAGTTGACTGGGGTGGGAGCAGGATTTTAACCGTCAACCTTTGGATTATTGGACAACCCTTCCCTACCACCTGAGCCACTGCCGCCCCAAACCCTCCCAAACTATCCAGTCAATTTGTTAAAGTGTTTCGGTCGACATGTTAAAGTGTTTTGGTGGATGTAAATTAGTTTTTCCCTTCCGGGCCACCGTAGGAAGACAGATGAAAACTAGCCCTCTGGTTTAAATCTGGCATTTTTTTTAGAAGCATTCCATTTTATTTTTAACATGCTCTGTCCTTGTCAAATAAACAAGTGAAGTAAAGTCAAATAATAGCACACAGCTCGTGTGTTTTCACACACACATCAAGCTGGCATAGCACTCTAACCAACAGTTGTCATTCAGATGATTCCCCATTACTGACTTGATGAACGGATACAGCCGCCTCTGTTGGCCAAATGTGAATTAAAGGGAGGAACTTTTTTGATATATGGTAGAAGTTGAGTTGAGTGTTTACATGCAGGACCCACATAGTCTGGGTCTGTTAGTCCTGTTTTTGGACGTGACATGTGTTTACATGAATTTTTAGAGGTTTGTGGATTTCTGAGATTAAATATTCATTTCATTTTCATTGGTCCGTAAATCTTTTGTCTCGTCTCCAGTTAATGCCTCCTTCTTATGTTAAGCAGCACTGTTGTGTTTACAGGGCAAACCTCTCCATGCGACCATGCAGGTCTGCTTCCTGCTGCTCCTCACTCCCCCACCCTGTCTGTGTCCTCCTGCCCCGACCCAGTATATGGAAGGAAAGTGTCTCAATTCACATGTAAATTCTGCCAGAACACCAATCAGTCAGGCTACTAATTACACCCAGTGTTGGGATGCTGACTTGCTGACATCACACCAGGATATTTAGTAGGCCTGTGCAGGGAGGAGAAGCTGTGTCAGGCTAGCTGGAAACATCCCCGACATACAGGAAGTTAACCAACTTTCTTTCAAACAAAAAACTATATTCAATTATCTTTCTAGTTTATTATATCACTGATGCTACTCTTAGAATATACAAACTCCTCCTTGTTAACATCCTGCTGTCGTCCTCAATGGACTTGGAATCGTTGGAGTTTATTTTCTTTCTTATTGTTTTTATTTGATCTTGTTGTATTTGCATCCTGGTGTAGAGCTGATTTATAAAGATTGTAGCACTATCTTTTTTTTGGGTCATAACCAAGCTGTTTGAACAAAAACAAACAAATGAACCTACAACAGCTTTGAATTTGTCTGTAGTTCAATGTGAATGTTTATGATCAACCTCAGACACAAACTCAGAGCTTTCCCTCCAGAACTTCACCAAATGTCGTTTTTCTTTCAAATAATTGACTATAATCCAGTTATTTTGCTTTGGAAATAAAAGAAAAACACTTAATTGGTCAGCTTGATAAAGATAAATCTGGGTGTGTTTCCGTTTTGAAAAGCCCAACCGGAAACGATGAAGTCATTCCTGCTGACTTAACGCTGTTAAAGCTGCTCGGACGGAAGCGCTGCTGCCGCTCAGTGGGTCGATCAGCAGAGAGAGGAGCACCTCGAGCCCCCTCGTGCCTTTACGCGCAGACTGCCCCGCGCGGCTCTCCGATCTCCAGAAGACTTTTCCGGACTGAAGATTTTTCTGGTGGAATCCGCGCTCTTGTTTTGGACCTGTGGGGTTTTTTTTTGTACCGTAAAGAGGAGCCTGTTTATGTTTACGCACTTTAAGTTGGTTGGCTGCGCGTTTCCAGAAGTCCTGGGTGTATTTGCGGAGAGCAGAAGGAGGTGGGGGTTGAAAAAAAAGGAGTCTTTTTTAGACGGACGGGATAGATGTAGCAGAGAGGTGCTGATCACGCAGCGGGCGAGATTGTCGTGTTTTCGTGGCAACGGTGTGCTGCTGGAGTTGTGTGACAAATTCTGCAATGAGGAGCGTGTGTTTTAAAGCCCGCAGCAAGTCAAACCCCGAAGTCAGTGCCATGGTTTTACTCAGTTCCAGTTTGTAAAGAGGTAAGCAGCTATTTATTTCTTCTATTCCTTTTTGTAGCTTTATTTTTTTTTTTCTTAAACACAAGCCAAGAACCATTTTAGCGTCTTCAAAATGCGTAATGGCACGCAAATGGCTCCACGTCTGTATCCGTAGATTTTACCCTCTTTGGGGTCTGTGCTTGAAGTTGCTGCAGGACAAAAAAAATTGGAGTCAGTTTTGCTGAAATTTGTGCGATATCTTAAAGAAGTTTTACTTTCCTCAAGATTTTGCCTTAAATCGGAATGCGTTCCTATAACAGCTTTCCCCCTGTGGACGTTGCTCTCACTGGTTTTTATCCCCCCACCCACCCCCCGTGGCGCAGTGGTCAGACTTAGTGTTGTGGCTGTGTGTCTGTGTGCCTTATGGATCGCTCTCTAAAGTAAATGAACTCATTATAAATAAGTAAGCTGTCTCTGTAACTTTCTGTTTCCCTCTTTAAGGCTTGTTTTTTTTAACAGTTAACAGTCTTTTTTCCAGTTAATTGTTATTATGCAGTCATTGTTTGGGTCCTGCTAGTGGGGGAGGCTCTAATGTCTCCAGGAGTTTGGTGCAGACTGCTTTGGAAACAAGCACATTACAATAACCGATTCAGGCTAATTGAGATGAGATGGTTTACTTATTACATGCATTTTAGCCATGAAAAGGAGCACTACATTAGCACATGAATGGGATGACAGGTAAATAGTGAGGAATGTGATCTGGCTGCAGGATCAGTGATCTGAGATCAGCTACATATAAACTGAACTCACAGGAGCTGAAAAGGCTCATGCAGCATGACTTTATGGCATCACAGGTTCCTCTTGAGAATTCTTGATGCCTCTGGTTGCTGTTTTTTCCCCTTCAGATACTTTGAAATAAAGATAACATGATGTGACATAAAATTCCTGGAAGGATTTCTTTGATATGTTGTTGGTGCAGCTGTCACCAAACTACTGCTTTCTGTTGGTGGTTTGAAGTCTGTATTGAGGTTGTTTTGGAAAGCTGTCCCTTCCACGACCCTCCCACCCTTTTATAGAGTCGTGTCATTTATGGAACTACGATGAATAAGTAATGTGATCCAGTTTCATGGATAGTGTCCCTGAAGTGTCTCTTTCTAATGTTACATAAATATCTCTCCCTTTTTTTCCTTTTTATTGTTAGTTTTGTTTGGTTTGTTTACACTCCGCCTTCCGCTTCTCACACTAATACTGTCATTATCATATCATATATCAGCCCTGATGGTTGGATTTTGCTGTGTGTATGCATGCATCACTTGTCTGCAAGCACCACATTTTACAATTTGCTTTATAAGATTGAAAGTTTCCTCCAATACTCCTTGTAAAACAAAATATTCTGTTCAAATAACTTTTTTTCCCAAAGAAAAGAGGAAGTCTAAGCAATGATTGGTTAGGAATAACCCACATAAATCTTCAGAGACAGTGTTTTATAGGGCTCAGAATAATTGCTTTGACAAAAGAATAGTTTAACAGCAATGATGAGGGGATGAAATATCTTTACTTTTATTCTTTGATGTGGATAAAACTCCTTGAATACTGCCCTACATTACATATTTTACAATCTGTTATGAGATCTAGACTCAGGAAGCTCTGTCCAGAGTCAGAAAATGTATTAGACAGCTGTGTTTACAGACAAATGAAGCAAATTCAACATGGAGAATTATTGGGTTGCCTTTTAAAGATTTGTGGGAGTTAGCATTGTCCAGCGCCAACTAAACATTTTTCTTTGCTTTTTTTGTGCACATGTTCTATATGTTGCTATTCATTCTAGTGTGGCCTGGAGGTTATTTGGAAAGCAGGCAGGACTCCGGCTATCTATAATCCATAATTGGTTTTGACAGGTGGATGCAGGCCTAATCTCTGCCCTCAGCAACACATTGCATCAGGTTCTTGCTAATTGGCTTCTAATGGAAAATGTCTTTGTCAAGCCTGCCTGGTTTTTGTCAGGAGCACCTCAGTGTTTTTTAGCTGTGATTACCCCCCAGTGGCTCTGAAGTCAACAATTAGCAGCTTATGGTGCATCCATACCCAAAGCTACCAAAGCTTTGTTTGCTTCTAGTTTAATTTGCTCGAAGCCGCTGAAAAATTCAGCATCAAAAGATTTAATGGGAAATGTCACAGCTGATAAACAAATGGCAGTTAAAGAAAGACTCTATCTTTTCCTCTCACTCTTTCCAAAGACAACAAATATGATGGAAGGTGGAAAAAAATACAAGACTTGGCTGCCTGCTGCATCCAGCTGTTCTCTCTCCTACATTCTCCTCTCGCCATCCATCCTCCGCTTTAGTGCCGAGCTGCCATTTAGAGATGGGACTTTAATCTGGCCATCCAGAGTGATGCCATGGAAAAGCTGCAGTGGTTTTGGGAGCTGTGCAGGAATGAGAGTTCTGCCTCAAGCCCTACAAAGCTGGCTACTTTATATGGTCCTCTCAAGTTTGGGGTTAAATACGAACTTTCTCCTTTAATTGAGATTAGAAGCTGAGCTCCGTTTTTCTTCCAGACATCATGTCAATGAAGCAACTTTTGCCTCATTTCAAAGCACATTTGTAAAGATGATAAATTCAGACTTTGCTTTCTTAAGATCTTGCAGGGTTGACCTGCAGCAAGTGAAGCAACTCTACTCATCAGTCAGAGGAGCCTATCAGACCCCGGTTACGTATTAAAACCACCCACCTGGGCAGTGGGGCTAACGCTGGGGAGCTGGATGATGATAATTAACTTGTGAAACAGTGAATCATTGTCCACTGACATCATGGTTACAGTGACTGCCATCCAAAAACATACATAGCCCCCCTCCCTGCGTTTTAAACAAACCTCACACTCCAGTTGACCAATCATATGTCGGCGTTTACAACTCCCCTGGGATGAAAAAGGCTGGTCAGGTTTAAAAGAGGAAACAAGCCTCCTTATTTCCTTCTCTTTACTTCAGAGTCATTTATGAGGAGTCGGAGATGTACTTGACTTGTATTACCAAAACTACTAAATCTGGTTTAATTGAAATCAGGCAGCTTACACGGGGGAAGCTCGGGGATTAAGTTTCAGTAGATGGGGAATCCCAGGCATGTCCACGAAGCACGTTGTAAATCATGTGGATGGAAGGGAAAGGAAGGAGCAAAAGGCCCTGTAGGTATCCCTGCTAGAAGAGATGAGGGGGAGATCAAGATGTTTGGAAGGTGAATCACTGGAGGAGGTTATCATCACACATCTGGATAGGGAGATTGGGCCAAAGAGTCGCAAGATTCTCTACCTCTGCGTGGAATTCCACAACCACCAGAAGAGACAAAGCGTAGAGAAAGGGACATTTTTGATGCTTTCCTTCACGTCTGCTCAGCTTATTCTGATTGTTTGTAAACTCCTCTGTGTGAAAGTCCTTCGTCAGCCCACGGCAGACAACTTTTAACTAGCTAGCACATCAGAATCCCTATGCATGCTTTGGATCTCTTTCTGTGGTGCATCCTCCCTCCACTTTTACTCATAACGCTCACAGCAAGTGTGTGTTTTAGAGGATGCATGGGATTATTTCGTGTGCCATCCAAATAAATTATTAATGATGGTGGAGGTGGTGGGATGTAATGAGGCAGGCTGCCTTGCCCCTGGCTATGACATCGTGCTCCAGGGAATGGAAATAGCTACAGCCTTCTTTCCAGTGGGCTCACTTGACAGTTCTTTCATGGCTTTATCTGTATTCCTGCTCTGTTTATCATCAATATTCATGGTAGATAATATCTGGATACTCTGTGTGCTTTGTTAAGTCTGCAGCATGTCCTTCCACAATGACAGCAAAAGTTGCAGAGATCTGCACACGGCGCTGACAGACCCTGTCAGGATCCAGACAGACGGGGAAGAATCTTAAGTTGTGATGGAGAATTCGTCCAACTTGACCTCTATTTGTATGTTTTCCACCTGGTTTAAGCGTCTTATGACTAGTTGCAGCATGTTGCTTGGATGGTTGACGTATTCCAACAATAAGCAGCTATTTATGTCCAATGTCCGTTCTTTCGGCAAAATCCATCAGCGCTCCGTCACGTCGACTGAGGTGCTTTGTCAGCTAAAGCTCAACCCTCGTACAAGAAGTGCTCTTTTGTTAAAAAGACAAGAAAAGACTTGGCCAGTTCCCCACACGGTGCAGTCTTCTCTAAGACCTCTCAATGAGCTCAACCCAGTCTGAGATGCCCTGATAAACTGCACTGCAAAGTGTAACACTCAGATTTTAAAATCTAGAAGTATAAACACACTGTAACACATCCTCGGTAACTCAAGGCGTCATTCTGTCACACAGTGTCCTGGGCGTCCTTAAGCTCCTCCACAGGGCTGACTGTCAAACAGGCCGCCATCCATCTGGGAAGGTAATGGGATTGTCTCCCCGGTTTAGCCGCCTGAGGGGGTTATGGGTTAGTGGGGTGTGACCTTTTGGCCACCCACTTTCCACTTGCAGGATCTGGAGCTGTCAAGGACACATGAATGTATGTATGCGGTGTCCAACGTTTGCATCAGAATACAGACCCGGTGAAGATGAGCTTGATATATTGTAACATACCACAGGAGCTCTGTCACTTTCTAATGAGTCATTCCTGGCTGGGGATCTGAATTTAACCTTCCAGTTTTTAATGGACATGTGTGAAGATTAAAAAGCAACAACGAGCTGGCGTGTTGAACGCTCCCAAGCATATTTGTTACTGGAAACTCATGTATCCATACTTTTCTACCTTGTAAAGGCCCAGTTTATGTTGTACAATAAAGACGATACGGAGGCTTGCTGCTATCTTCTGCATCCTTTACGTGTAATTTGATCCGTTTCCAGGACTCTTGCAGATGCAGAGCAAACTGAGTAGTGCCCCCGGAAACCGGGGTTCAGTGTTGAGCTGTGTAGCTGACGTGCAACTAACTAAACAAAGAAGAAGACTTGAGATAAAAGAGAAGGCTGTTGTATTTAATAATAGACCACCGTCATCTACTGTGCTGCCTTTTTTTATCTCTCTACCAGAGAATGTACATTATCATCATCTCCTCCACCCTCACCATGTTGGCTGTTGCCTGAAATGGATGTCGGAAGTGAACTCTGCATTGCCCTCTAGTGGATGGATTGCCTAACAACCATGCCAACGTACAGGATGTATGTGAATATGACGTCTGAAACAGACGTACCTATGGTGCTACTGTGGAGATCATGATAATGTACATTCTCAAAAAGAGAGATACACAGACACAGCGCAGTAGACAGCAGTGGTCTATGCCAATGGTTCCCAACCTAGGGTCCCTGCATCCCCAAGGGGGTCCGCCAAAGAGCGTATGGGGTCCCAGGGGGGCCTGAGAACACTAAAGGCCGGTTTAAACTCGCGTAGGTTGGCAGAGGCTCGACGTGCACCTCTTCGGACCTGACGTGCATCCCAGCTAAATGAACGCAGCTACGCAGAAGAAGGCTACTGCTTTGTGATTGGTCAGACTGTGGTTACTTGTTTCCTTTTGTTTGATTCTGCAGCCACATCACTGATTTGCTGCACAAAATCCATAGAGAAGCCAAACAAGGATTCATGTGCAAAATCAGCAGGCTGTGCTGCAGCTCTGTCTACAACAGCATCCCATAAATGACTGATCACTACATGTAATTAGTATATAGTAAACTTGTATGTTGAACCATAAAAAGAAAACTGCCTTGTGGAGTTTACCGGCCGATACCAGCCCTGCTGCTACCTGCAGATCCGGAAAAGAAACGGCAACACGGGGCTTTTACCCTACGTTGGAGTTTAAACACACACTGGCTCTGCGTCAGCTCCGCTGGGCCGACCTAAAAGACGACCTTAACTTTACACCATATCATTAATGAGACATGTCTAAGAAATACCACGAGCCGTTTCTGGTGGTTCTGCTTCGTTTGCTATACATCAGTAGGAATATATCAACTGTCTGAAAACGGACCAAATTACACACGTAAAAGACGCAGGAGACCGATGAAAAGCTCTGTGTCTGTCTTTTGACGTAGAGCGTAAATGAGCAGGAAGAACTCTACTAGTGTTTTACACCGACATTGTTCATAATGTTTGTACGTTGGTGTTCGTACACGACTGTTCTCCTTCACTGTCCCCGGCTGCATTCTGCTCATTTTCCTGTTCAGCAATCTGTCTCCATGCTCACACAGAAACCATAGTGCAACCATGTCTTTTAAGTTTTTATCAAAATATATAGTTCTAGGTGAATATGAGTTCTTGTTTGTATGCTTTGTTTATCTTGTGGGTTTGAGTATCTTTTTCTGTAATTTCTATTCCCGAGCTCTTATCTTATTCATCTCTTATTAATCTTTGCCTGTTTGACGTGTTTATTATGTTTGTCCGTTGCAGGAAGATCTGTGTGCACTGTAAGTGTCGGCGTGAGGAGCATGCAGTGACAGCCATGCCCGTAGAGATGGAGAAGACGGTCACCAAGCTGATGTACGACTTCCAAAGGAACTCGACCTCAGATGACGACTCAGGCTGTGCCCTGGAGGAGTACGCCTGGGTACCACCAGGACTAAAGCCTGAACAGGTATCTGCAGCCTTCCCTCTTCCACTGATCTTTCCATGTCACATTAGCACGAGGTGTTACTGAAGATCTGCACCGAGTAGCTTACTTCACTCTAAGTCAGCTGTTGTCGATCTTGATTTAAGTCTTTGCTCCTGCAGCTTGGGGACACCGCCAGCAAGTGTCCGTCCAATACTTTCTGAGCAGGGGTTAAGAGCAGAGTGCAGCAGGGTGTTGATTAGAAGAGATCTGTGATCGCATTATACTTTACCCCAAAAACCTAAGTATTTGGAATTAAGAATAATGTTATAATTGATCGTTTAAAAGTAAACTAGCAGGAAAAAGTCTTCAAAAACATTAATGTTGTGCAAGATGTTTTCCGTGTGGTTTAAAGGCCAGACAGAGGGATTCCAGAGATATGCACAGGCAGGTTTCACTTATAAAATGTAATATGTTTTCAGTCCATTATGGTGTAAGCCTAATAAAAATTCCTAGCCCTACAGTGTGTATTTTGCTACACGACATGTCTGCTTTTCGTAACTCCTCACTTATGCATCGTGATGGCTCTCCCGTAGTGCTGACTGTGCCTTCTGCAGGCTAATGGATAACAAGGATTATGTGGTTCCAGCAGTCAAATTAATCTCCAATTCATTCTCCCTGCAAACATGTTCGCAGTGGATTTCATGGCCCTCACAAACACTACGTCAAGCCTGTGTAACGCATGAAATGACCCCATGCATATTGAGGAAAATCCTCTTTAACAATACTCAGCTGTAGGCTTGCACATGTGGGAGGGTCTCCAGTTTATTGGACAATAGGAGCGTTTATGGAAGCTGGTTTCATTTTGTTGATGTGCTGAGGGCAATGAGCTGGTCAATACGTTGTTGGCACAGCCTCATGTTTTCACCTCAGAGGACCGAGAGCAGCTATTTTTCATCGCTCTCCGGGGTCACAGTTATAACCCCGAGCTCAATTACGTTCTCGTCTAGCGGCGATAGGAGCTCAGGAACAATAAGGCAATAATGGGAAATGGGCTGGGTAGTGGGGCAAAAGGACAATGATGAACTGCCTTGAAATTAAGAAAGCATTTCATTTCTTTCTTTATTTTTTTTTTTAACATTTTGACAACCCCCTCAACCAGAAAGGATCATCCATAATGGAAAATTTCCTCAATATAAACCCTAAATTGGCTCATTTTTTCATGTGTGTACAACAGGACATGACGTGTCACGAGCTGAAATCATTTCTGTTTTCACAAGCTGACATTTACAGGCTTTCAAGCTGTGGAAACTTGTTGTGTGACCTTTTGCAGAGGAGTGGAAGTTAACAGAAATCTAAAGGGGTGGGTTTTAGATTTCCCTGCTGGGAGCCAGAGCTCTGCATCAGTCCGCTATTCATCCTGCACGGTGTGAAGTCCCCGCACGGTATTGAGAGATTTCTACACCGCTCCATAATATTCGGTCAGTTATACCTGAGGGATTATGAGGGATAACTCACCACTTACTCTGGACTTTCTCTGTCAACAAAACAAGGCTTACAGGTATCCGTCTCAGATTTGAACAGTGCACTAGGATATTACTAAAATACAGCCTGAGTGGAAGAATTTTTATCCCTGAATGGGTCTATTATTGAGGGCGTGGAGCATGTTATTGAGCTGCAGCGTGAGGAAGGCCTCCACTCCTCCGGCTCGTCTCCATCCTTTAAAATCAAATGCTTGGACGTTGCCAAGTTACAGTTCATTAAGTCCAAGAATGTTGCTGAGCGGTGGGCCTTTTTATAGTGTTTCCTTTTTTTACCGTCACGTAGCAAGAGCTTTAATCTAATAGGTCAACTCTACTCAGCAGTTACAGGGATCTGACTTTAATTTTCAGTCAAACCTGAGGTAGATTTGCAAGCTCTCAGACATGTAGATTAGGTCATAAATTTAAACTAGATGAATGGTATCAGTTAGTTTTCAAACACCCTGGGGGGCTGATCTGAAAGGAAGCAGAGTCCTAACAAGACCTGAGGGTATGTGGAATATTCTGAGTTGAAGATGAGGGACAATAAAACAATCATCTGTTGGCCTGATGACGGCTAACTCTGAAGCTGCGTTTATATGGAGAACTTTTCATCCCACTAAACTTCCAGTCAGGATAAAAATGCATCCTTTTCTTTCCCTTCTTTTTGGTGATGAGGTGTGCATTTGCAAATCAGCAAAAATGAACACGGGTGAGGAAACGTGATATGTTACACGAACATACAGAAGAGAGAAAGGAAAAAAATAAAAAAGGGGAGCAGGTAAGAAAATGACTGAGAAAGTGTAAGAAAATGATGCATATAATAAACGACATACAGACATACATCTCCTTTGGACGGCGAAAAATAAACTAATATTTGTATAAATATTTGTATAAAATACAAAATAGGATAAATAAACTATAATGATTTAGATATTGTTGATGATGAAGATATGATGCCAGCACATGGCAATGATAGTGATAACTATAATAGTGGTAATAATAATTAATATATATATATATATAATATAATATAATATTCATA
>JAOXYM010000003.1:31804188-31820106 GCA_028567055.1 Leptatherina wallacei | reverse complement strand
GTCAGGTGTGTTGCAACAGGGACACAACAAAAACCTGCAGGACACCGGCCCTCGAGGACCAGGATTGAGGATCCCTGTTCTGAGGTGTCCAGCTCTGGTCCTCGAGGTTCACAATCCTGCAGGTTTTAAATGTCTCCCTGATCCAACACACCTCATTTAAATGAAATGACTTTCCAAAACAGCTCGTTGTCAAGTTCTTCCCAAATATCCAATTAATCCAAATCATGTGTGCTTCAGCAGGAAACATCCAAAACCTGCAGGACAGCAAGCCTTGAGGATCGACTTTGGATACCCGTGAATTAAAGGAAGATCCTGCATTCTTGAGCATCAATGTGACGATCTCATGGCTCTCCTACAATATCCCATGGAGCACCAGAAGGTACTGAATGGTTTGATGAGTGAGAGAAAGATGTGAATCTTGGACTTCACCCTCAACTACTTACTGTATGGAAAATTTTTAACTCACAAGTTGGGAAAGCTCTTCACTCCCATCATTGATACACCAAATTAGGGACAAAACAACAAAGTTCCTGAGACTCGTGGGAACAATATTTTGTTAATCCTTGTTTGATTCTCTAGAATATTCATAAAAGCACTTTTTTTTTCTTATAAGAGCTCTGGATACACAGACATGCCTGGTCTGAGAGGGTAAAATGTTCCCACTTTGTCCTTCATCTAATTGTTTGCTTAATCTTCAGGCATATTCAGGCACAGGCATCAGTACAATGTGATCAGACTGCCAATCACACGTAGCTCAAATCCCCAGAGAGTGAGACCGAGAAGAGTTTGTTTGAGCAGCTAATGAGAAGCAGTGGCTGCTGGCAGCTGCTGGGTCGAGATAAGAAAGAGGAGACCTACAAAGATTAGTCAGTATGTTAAACTAAAAGACTAAATGGCTGTGAAGTGGACTCACAGGCCAGGACTTAGCTGAGGTTTGCATAATTTGTCGTAATGAGGAGAAGTGCTTATGATTGTGCTGTTGAAGGAGCATAGAAAATGCTGATACAGACTATATGAGCATGCAAGCATCACATGAAACACAATATTCCAAGAAAACAACAGAAGAAAAGTAGTAATATATTCTTTTTTCTGAAGAAAAAAAAGGGAAACTCGAAGCTTTGTTTGTCTGATGTGACCAGTCACTTAAAGCTGATGTTGCATAACATGTGCAAACTAAGCATTATTGCATAACTGACATTAATAGATCCGTTTGCAGCTTTTTTGTTCAAATATCTGCACCTTTACACGAAAAAATAATTTCCTGTCCTCTGCAGCTGCTTGTTGAATAAAACTTTCCCTCTCACAGTCTCGCATCGAGGATGTGGTCTAATGTCAACAGTGAAAGTAAACAGTTGTTGTGTGACTGTGACCTGTCTCCGAAGAATCCTCTTAAAGTGCCCGGTCCTCTGTGAGCTCCATCATTAGGTCACGAGGGGAAGCGAGCGTAACAGAAAAGAGCAGGGTTGTGATGTGAGATTTTAAGGAACAGGTTCCTTTAATTTGGCTCGCTTCAGTCGTCCAATAACAGGCTGCAGGGTCCAAAGGAGACCAAAGGGAACAGTGGATGATTTATTGCTCCGAAGCAGGAGGAAGGAATCTTCTGACCTCTGTGTGACAAACACATTGCAGGTGCAGCTGTACCAGTATAGGTAACCTCCTGTGTGACTGTGCAACTGCACTGATCTGGAACTGCTTCTGTTTATAAGGTTATATAAAAACTGCAAGGCAGTGTATAATATTAGTGAAATCATTTGCTTTATCGTCGTCTTAATCACAGCTTCAGGTGAAGGAAAAGCCAAGTATGTTCTGTGCAAATAAATGAGGAGCAGAGATTTAATAATCCATGAAAACGAGCAAAAACTGACAAGTTTTCATTTTTTATTAATTATTTTACTATATGTGTTAAAAACGGATTCCTTTGTTATCTTAGAATTTCTCATTTGCATTCCTTCCAAAGATCCCTGCTGAAGAAAAAGAGAAACCTTGCGTTTCATTTGGATTTTTCAGACATTTAAACAGTTTTTTTCCAGCTGTGTCGACTCTGCCTCACAGCCTGGTCTCCGCTCTCTCCAATTCTACAAAGGATTTCCCACAGACAGTGATGGCTTTAAACTCCTCTGAGATCTCCAGTAGAGTTTTGCCCTTAGTCTCAGGCAAAACTAAGAAGGTATAAAGGCTTCCGAGCAGACACACGCAGGCAAACAGCAAAAAGCAGTATGAACTGAGAGCGTTCTGTGGGAGGGAACAGGACACAATAAGATTCTTATTGACAGCAAATATCTGTGGCGGTGAAAACATGTTGCTTATCATCAGATTAGTTGTGCTCACAATGAGGAATGGAAAGATTAGGCCCAGCGTTGCAAACATGAACCATCGCTGCAGCCCCATGAGGACAAAAGCTGCCAGTCGATTAGACTGGATGAAGAGCTCGCTGTTGATCGTAGCTGCAGCTGCTCCTGCAGAAACCACGGAGATCAAACGGGGTTGGATTTGTTCATACAGACATCTTTTCTCTTATAATTGACTGTTCATTGTAACAAATTCCTTTCATTTAACACGCAGCTACAGTTTGCAAATCACATACCGGGTCCTCCACAGAAGAAGATGATAAAGAGGATGATCAAAGTAACAGTAACGTATGAAAGCCAGTCATACGAATCCTGCATGAATGACATTTATTGGATGAATTATACTTTGGCTTTATCCTTTTACATGCTTACACTGGTAAAATGAGAGGTATGTTTATTACTGAGAAATTGGGCATAAATTAGTATTTTTTTGATGAAAAGATTCTCTGTTTTCTAAACTTGTGCATGGAAATACATTTACTAGAGTAAATGCACAGTTATGAGGTATTATATTAACGTTATTGGCCTTAGATTCAATTCCTCATGGCATTCTTGGGATATTACAATTATGAGGAAATGGTAAGTGACAAGCTGAAAACATTGTGCTTCCTGTTACATCTGTTGCTGAAAAGGAGCCATAAAGCTTTCATATCATATTCAAATATTTCCTCCTGTGATTTTAGGTTTTGCAGCTGTAAATACTTTTAGCTTTATCTTCTTAATGATCATGAATTAATAACAATGTGTTCTCCTGTTTACCTTCAGCTTGAGGGTGATGGTAACCAACACCCAGCTTGCAGACATGACACAATACCCACCCCAGAACAACGGCCTCCTCCCTGTGTGCTCAATCAGAAGACCCTGATAGGGAGGAATGATTGGAAATGATGACAGAATGACGATGATGATGATGATGATGATTATTGGAATGAAAGCTGTGCAATGAGCATTTTTCTTCAGTACAGATAAGTTTGTCTGCAGGTGACTCACGCAGGAGATGGAGGTGATGATTTGACATACTCCAAGACCAAGAGTGACGTAGCGGATCTTGTCTTTAGGAATACCTGTCTCCAGGAAAATGTCAAAAGAGAAGGTGCTGATCTGGGAAGGAGGAAGGTGGATATAAAAATGTTGTCGAACAATGATGCTAACTGAGCTCTGATGTGATCAACACGGTGATGGTCAGTTAAAGTTCAGATAAAATGTATCCATTCATTTTGAATAAATAGACGTGTCCATACTTTTGACTGGTGCTGCAGGTCGTATGTCAACCTGTTGTTCAGACAATGGCTCAATAGATTCCGAGGTATGGTAACAATCGACATACACCGACAGTATTAGACACACCCAGCTAATCACATGGCAGCAGATCAGTACATTTAGGTTTGTAGACATGGTCAAGATGATCTGCTGAAGTTCAAACTGAGCATCAGAAAACTAAAACAGTAACTCAGGTAACCACTGGTTCCAACCAAGGTGTGCAGAAGACCATCTCTGAACGTACATGTCAAATATTGAAGCAGATGGGCTACAGCAGCAGCAGGCCATACCGGGTGTCCTGTCAAGTAAGAATAAGAAACTGAGGCTGGAATTAGCACAGGCTCACTAAACCTGGACAACAGAGGACTGGAAAACGTTGCCTGGTCTGATGACTCTCCATTTCAGCTGCAACGCTCAGATGCTAGGCTCAGAATCTGGTGAAAACCACATGAAACATGGATCCATCCTGCCTTGGATCAACGGTTCAGGCTGCTGCTGGTGGTTTAATGGTGTGGGGGAGATTTTCTTGGCATGTTTTGGGCCACTTAAAATCCACAGCCTACCCAGTATTGTTCCTGACCATGTCCATCCCTTTATGTCCAGAGTGTACCATCTTCTGATGACTACTTCTAGCAGGATACTCTGTCACAAAGCCGTACACCAATGACCTCTACTGCCTCACACCTGTGTGACACAGGTTACTGGTGGAACGGGAAACTTGCATTATGAATGTGCAGCTAACAAATCTGCAGCAATATGGACCGAAATCTCCAAAATGTCCAACATTTTATTGAATCTGAAGACTTGAGGCAGTTCTGAAGACTTAAAGGAGGACTTCATAAAGGAATGTCTTTGTATAGCAAGAATATAGTGATTGTTGTTGTATTTCTATTTGTAGATGTCTGAAATCAGGTCGATCCTCACCACAGGCATGCCTGACAGTTGGTTACAACTGTAGATGGTGAGCATGGTGATAAGTTGCCATCGTACAGTCCTGTCCCTGAGCAGCTGGAGAGGGCTCTTTGGTGGGGCTGCTTCGATGGCCAGCTGTTCAGTAAGCATCTCATCCATCTCCTGTTTGTATTCACCTTTACCCCACAGGCTCTGGAGGGCTGGAGAGGTAAAACACAGAGAAAAATATGTTTTCAAGAATGTGCTTCTTTGATTGTATGAATAGGAAGCAGCATACAGACCTCTTTTACATGCTTTATCATCACCCTTTTCTATGAATAAATATCTGGGAGCGTCGGGAAGAAAAGGAAGCACGATAATCTGCAGCATTGAAAAACATGCAGGGACGCAGAGGACGATGTTCCACAGGTCCTCGCGACCGAGGATCTCACTGGAAAAACCAAATGTTTAGATACAAATCAGTTCAGTTCCTTCCCTGATCACCATTTAGCTGCAGTATTCTGTTCATCTTAGTTTCAGTTCTATCTTATCGACAGTAAGTGAATACCTTAATCCACAAAACTGTCCAAAGAGTTTACCGAGTGACACAAATGTGGCGGAGGTTAGAGTCACGATGCCTCTTAGCTTTCTGGGTGAAATCTCCCCAAGATACATTAAATGTAGGCTCGATCCCAAACCTGCAGAATAAAGACATGATATACGAAGCAATCAGTTCACCCAGATACATCCCTCAAATAGGAAATGGTTCAAAACTGTCTGCCATTAAATAAGAATACTTAGAGCATGACACATTTATATGGATTGTGTAAGATGCATGAGCTAACCTGCTGAGAAGCCATACAGGATCCTTGCAACAATAATCATTTCGTAAGATTTGGCCCATTTGCTTGTCAGCATGATCCCGGCTCCAACGATGGAAAGAGCGCTGTTGCAGATTATCGCCCTTTTTCTGAAGAGGGAGCACACATCAGGTCAAGTCTTCTAAGGCTACATGACTTTGTACCACAGCCACACAGTTAGCATTGGTGCCTCACAGCATGAAGGTTCCAGGTTCGAGCCTCGGCTGGGGGCCAGGGGGGTCGAACTGGGCATTTCTGTGTGGAGTGTGCATGTTATCTCTGTATATCGTGGGTTCTCTCCAGGTATTCCGGCCTCTTCCCACAGTCCGAACACATGCAAGTTAGGTTCATCCTCCCAAGGAGTGTGTGTGTGTGTGTCAATGGTTGTTTGTCTTTCTGTGTTGGCCCTGTGATAGACTGGCAACCTGTCCAGGGTGTACCCTGCCTCTCGCCTGCTAATTGCTGGGATAGGCTCCAGCGCCCCCCCCCCCCCCCCCCCCCCCCACCCCCACCCCATCACAAGCAGTTATAGAAAATGGATGAATGGATGGACTCAGTACCGCATTAACAGAGCTGTTACTGTACATGAGAACATAAGATGTGTCTGTGAGAGCACGGGTGAGCAGAGGGGTGCGAAAATCAAAATTCAGAAAGGTCTCCGTCTCGTTGCTGTTTATAATGCCACCAAATATCAAAGGACTTTATGTCACCTCTCATATGACCCTTTTGGCTTTCCATACAAATGGAATTTTCTCAAACAATTTTTTTCTTCCAGGGAGTCTTTGTAAGATCAGAGACAACAGATCAAAAATGAGCCCTTTGGCTAAATCTGGCGTATTTAGTTTTCCTTTGTTTCTAACATGCTCTGTCCCTGTCAAATAAACAAGTACATAGAGAAAATAAATAAATGTATGCAAGGTTTGTGCATGTACAATTTACTGCAACCATACGGACATGCCAGACACTTTGACCCGAAACATGGCAGATCTCTTTCTGGAGATGCTGGTCTACAGGGAAGCATGCATCCATGTGGGAACTACAGGAGTGGGAACATTACCACAGGGTCAGATTAATAAAAGGCCTGCAAGCCTAATACTCACCTTCCCAGTCTGCTTGAGAAGAATTTGACACTGACAGCCCCAAATAGTCCCCCAACAGCAAACAAGGAGACAATGAGAGACCAGATCATGGTGACCGTCTGCGGAGTTGGAGGCATGTCATACCTGTCATACCAGGTGCTGTTAATGAAGCTCTGAATGAACTGCAGAGATAGTTTTAAACAATGTATTTCAGCAAATAAAAATATCATCTCAAAATATCAAAATGAGGTGAGAATAGGTGGGGGGGGGGGTGCATCTCACCGGCGACGGGGAGCTGAGTCCAGTGATATGGTAACCAGACTGAAAGCTTCCTCCAATGCCCAAAATGATGATGAGGAACAAAGCGTTGCCTTGAGTCTAAAGAGAAGAGTGACAAACAGAAATACAAAAAGAAAAGAAAAAAAACTATTTTTGGATCTGTTGCAAAACATGTGAAATCACTACAACTACTCCCATTATTTCATAATATTAGAACTGAGCTCATGCTTCTCAAGTTCCTATAAGCAGAACTGGGATATTTAGCTTATATTAAACACAGCATGTTAAAGTTAATAAAAGATTTAACCAAAGAAGTTTTGTTCATTTTAAGCCAAACACAAATCCTGATTAATTTGATCTAATTTGCAAGTTTTCCATGAGAGTTTAAAGAAATAACACAGAAACTGGGAAAGTGCAATGACTCAGCTGAACCGGTTTGTAAATGACTCACTACAAAACAACAATGACAAGCTAGAAAATAAGATGTTAAATGTTCTTATATTTTCCATTTGTATTAGACTTTGTTCAAATTAAAGCTAAATGTCAGGCTAGTATGAAACGTTGCCATGTCTGCATCAGATTCTGACACAAATACCTTTTTCATCTACGTGTTCTGTCACTATTTACACGTACGAATAAAAAAAAAAAACATGCTGACATGTAGCAAATTTGATAGAAATCAGTAAAAGCCTACCAGCTGTTGGAGCAAAGTTTCCATTTTCTCTCTGGTGGTGTGGACCTCACTGTATGTCCACCCCTTACATGGACTCTGTTAAGAGTACCAGGCTGGTTATCATTAACTTTTTAGACAGAAAATTAAGTAACTGGCAGCTTCCATCTGTCAGTCCAAAAGTGGACCTCCAGCTCAGGTCCAGCTCAGGTCCGCCTCATTACAGTGTCTCTTACAACAGTCACCACTCATCATGAGCAGGTTTAACCACATGGGCATGGATGTAATTTAGGAAATATTTGTTGAGCATTCCGTTTAAGAATTACATTAATAAATTACACTTAAAGCCCCATACTTAGGTTTGTGCTTTTTCAATGTTCTTTTTTATTGGAAGGTAACAAAAAACACGAATACCATACAGTGGTCATCATTGACCCTTCAATCACCAGCTCAAAGGCTGTTTCAGTCAGAGCCCACTCTATCTGCCTCAGAGAAATGTGATGATATGTTCAGGTGTTTGTTGTAATCTTATTCACTAACAGTTTTCTATAAGCTTTCAATCTGCCTGTCAGATCATTATCACAGCACCTGTGATAATGTTCACTTTGTTTACTTTTGTCATCACTGTATGTGGTGTTGTTATGTATCATGCTTGTTTCTTTTACATTGCTCTGCATGCCTGGTCAACACCTTAAATAAGAATGTGTTTTACAAATTTAAGTAATTTATATATGAACAATAATATCCCAAACACATAAGTATGCACACGATTTTTTTAAGATGCAGCATATTCACAATGCATGATAAAAACGATACAAACAAAACCCCTGTTTTGGCTCATGTATGAATTAAAAATCAGAAAAATCCTGTTTTTTATTATTTTATTTTAAAATGTTTGCTGAAAACATGCGTGAAATGCTGTTTGATTACAGTTAAACAGTACATTTACTATTATTCTACATCGTTTGTTTGTTTATTGTTCATGTTCTATTCATTCAACATTGTACAGCGTACACATTTCATTTTTGACAGGCACAAAGGAAACATTAGTTTCATTTAACATGACCCTTTTCCTGACAAAAGAAATTAAAAATATTGAACCAATCCATTTAGCTCATTTCAACCATGACCCTTAAATCTAACAAGTCACCAAACATCTACTTAAATATATAACAATAAACTCATTATTATATTTCTTTAACTTAATTTAGACGTCTTTGTTTATTTCATAGCATGGCACTATGTTGAATTTATACATTGGTGGACTTCATAGGATAAGTTAATCACATGCACCACTGACGGGCATTTCTTATAAGGGAGGTGCCGTTCATCAATTTGTCCAGCAGGGGGCAGTAGTTATAAGTCGCTTATTACGTGTCTGGCTGCGCGCCGCTCTTTTCTCTCCTCGCTGTCCGTCGCGCCGGCGGAAATAACGCAGTCCAGTGTTTTCCGTAGTCATCGTTGGCTAGCTGGCCGAAGCGAAGAGTGGATCTGTCTTCACAAAGAAAGTCTTCAGTTTCTGTATTAACCTGTTAATTTTGGAACAAAAATGCCACTAGAGAATCTAGAGGAAGAGGGTTTGCCCAAGAACCCGGACCTGAGGATAGCACAGCTGAAGTTCCTCCTCACGATGGACGGCCACCGACAGGATGCTAAAGTGAAAACTGAGCTCATGGATGCTATCAAAGCTAACAGTGAGTTAGCTTTTTACGCCACAGCGCCAGTTTAAATATGCTTTTAATTACACTATTCCGGTGTTTTATGTTGTTACGTTATACATTCTCTTTGTAGATTGTTGCACCAAGAACCAAAATGAAGCTTTAAAATATAAAGAAAAGAAATAAAATTTCTATATTAATGGCGTTGGAGAAAAAAATTAGCATTCTAGCTCCCTAGCAGACGTCCACTAGCCAGGAAACTTAAACAACTGCAGAGCAAACTGGCCCAACTCCTGCAATGCAGTTTTCGTGTGTGCAGGGTTTATTTTGTTTGGTTTATTTAGAAGTAGATCCATCTTTCTAGGGGAGAAAATACTAACGATGATATTGTATTATTTAGATTTAGTGTAAACGGTGTTTGGATGGTAAAACTGATTCAGTGAGAAACTAAACAACATTGTTTTCTCTGTTTCAGACATGGCGCCGTATTATGAGGCCCTGTGTAAGGAGCTGAAGTGGCAGGTGGATAACGACCTCCTGAGTAAGATGAAGAAGGCCAACGAGGAGGAGCTGAAGCGCCTGGTTGATGTGCTGGAGGATGCAGAGAAGAACCTTGGAGAGAGTGAGATACGAGACGCCATGATGGCCAAAGCTGAATATCTCATCAGAATTGGAGACAAGGTGAGAAGTTGCAGCTGTGACGTGTAAAGTGTGCAGTAGAAAAATAGTAAAGTATCATCTGTGGTCTGTTTTTGATGTATTAATGTTGTACTTTATGAGAAGATAATTGTTTATTCACATCTTTCATGTACATTTAACACTACAGTGAGATTTTGTGGTTGACTGTTTCCTATGAAGTATTGTGCAATTAAATAAAATAGTTTTTTTTATATTATATTTATGCTTTTCCAATATCCCTGCAGGAGGGTGCTTTAACAGCCTTCAGGAAGACGTATGACAAGACAGTGGCTCTGGGTCACAGATTAGACATCGTCTTCTACCTTCTGAGAATCGGCCTCTTCTACATGGATAGCGACCTCATCACACGCAATTCTGAGAAAGCTAAGAGGTTGGTTCATTTTGTTTTGAAATACCTCCAATAGTCTTCACATTTTCAGTACTTCAGCCAACTGAGCTTTTGTTTTCTCTGCAGCCTCATTGAGGAGGGGGGAGACTGGGACAGGAGGAACCGCCTGAAGGTTTACCAGGGCTTGTACTGTGTGGCCATCAGGGATTTTAAGCAGGCTGCTGAGCTCTTCCTCGACACGGTGTCCACATTCACCTCCTATGAACTCATGGACTACAAGACCTTTGTCACTTATACTGTCTATGTCTGCATGATCGCCCTCAAAAGGCCTGATCTCCGTGAAAAGGTAGGAGAGATGTACAAGATTGCTTTCACATGTCTGGTAGCGTGCAAGTTGGCAGCACAGCGGCAGTTCTTCATGTTAAATAATTTTCCTACAGGTGATAAAGGGAGCAGAGATCTTGGAGGTGCTGCACAGCCTGCCTTCCGTCCGCCGGTATCTCTTCTCGCTCTATGAGTGCCGTTACTCTGTCTTCTTCCAGTCTCTGGGTAAGGAGGCGTTTTATTTTGATGCATTATTCGTGGATATGTTTTAACTTAGCTCAGTCATGTGTGTTCCATGTATGTTGATGCTGATCTCAAATAATAATTGTAAACCTTTGTGCTGCAGCCACGGTGGAGCAGGAGATGAAGAAGGACTGGCTCTTTGCTCCACACTACCGCTACTATGTGAGGGAGATGAGGATCCAGGCCTACAGTCAGCTGCTAGAGTCTTACCGCTCCCTCACTCTGGGATACATGGCCGAAGCCTTTGGTGTCAGCACAGAGTTCATTGACCAGTAAGTTGAGATACAAGATTTTCAGTGTCCTCCGATTTGAGGTTTACATTGAGCAGATGCTTCTCTTGTGATCTGTATCAGGTAGTCGGACTACAAAGACTTCTGATCTTTATTCAGCAGTTACGGCCGTCATGCAGATAGATCTCTCTCATCATTAATGTGAAAATACAAAACAAGCAGCTTGTTGATTCAGCGCGTTCTGCTCACCTGGTTGGTGAAGAGGAAGTGGCCGCTCCTCTCTGCACCTTTGTCTTGAGCAATCATGACATTGTCTCAAAGTGGATGTTCTCCCCATCACTGAATCCAATTCTGCTCAGTTTCCTGAGCCAGATTCCCCAATGTGCTTGTTGTCATGTTTGTTTCTTTCATTCTTATTGGCTGCAGCTCCTTGTTCAGTAGCTCATTAACCACCGGCTACTGGAATATCAAACATGCCAGATATTTAGTTTTAGAAGCATCTGTGATCCTCATAAATGTGTTGATCTGGTCCATTTGTCTTTGACGTAAAACTGGTGCTTAAAATCTTAATGTGAACTTAACTCAAAATTTATTTTAGGTTACATTTCAGATCTTTGCATTGATTAAAAAAAGACAAAAATGTGCTCACCTAAATTAGGCTCCTATTGAGTTTAATGCATCTTGGGTGTGTTTATATAACCATGAACATCACACATCCATCTATTTCCCACCAGCTACTTACTGGCTGTTGAGACTGATAAATATTTCATAACTCTATTGCTTAATTACCCATTTCTAAAAATGTATGTAATCGATGTGCTCGTGTAAAAGTTGGAGGGCTGACTTGACCAAATCTCATTTTGTTTCACAGGGAACTGTCCCGGTTCATAGCAGCTGGCCGTCTCCACTGTAAAATTGATAAAGTTAATGAGATTGTGGAAACCAATAGGTAAGGCTTCTATACTTGTAAGGTCCATACTTGACTATAGAAAAATATATTAAGAAATTCAGTAACTGAACTTTGCTTATTGTTCTGCTTTCCATTTGCAGACCTGATAGCAAAAACTGGCAGTACCAGGAAACCATCAAGAAGGGCGACTTGCTGCTCAACAGAGTCCAGAAGTTGTCAAGAGTTATTAACATGTAACTACAGTGGCCATTTTTATTACAGCAAAAGAAACTTGCATTTTTCTTCTTGGTATACCCAATCCTGTTGTTTGTCTGACAAAGTGACTCTTATATTGTGTACATAATAAAACCTGTTTACCTGCTATAACACTGTATTTCTTTATTTGACGAACGAGCCAGAGGCATGATTTCATATAAATAACAGTATAAATTATTTTATTTACACAAACTTGTTACAAAACAAATATACTATACAATCTTTTCTTTAAATATTAATTCTAACCTATGTTTTGTTCATGAATTACATAGCAGCCAATACATAAGTCCAGCTGAAAATGATTCTGATAAAAGTATACAAAAAACAAAACTATACACGCTTTTACATCGTATGAATGGTGGATTTTTTCTCTTCCCAGACATGAGCTGTATTCACCCTGACATTCACATTCCAAGTCTATGGTGCGAATAATGAAAACATCCTTGCGTTTCCATGTACAGGAAACAAAATGTAAGATCTCTGGAGTTTCGAAAGTAAACTCAAATTTTTCCATACAAATCTCAGTAAACCAGAGAGGGCTTAAAGCACACACTAAAGGGTAACAAAATGTCAACATCTGGTCCGGAAAACTGAAAGGAAAGAAAAAAAAAAGTTTCATACTGGGGCAGCTGACTAACTCGGGTTTTTTTTTTTTTTTACCACGTTTAGGTTTCACAGGCAGATTTAAAACCAAACTCCTAACTACTTTGAACATTCAAGTAAGGTCAAACAACCCGAAGAATACTGTCCTCAAACAGCCAGGGTGAAACAAATTCAGGCACTTTCTTAATTTGATATTTCTTTTTAAAAGCTGCTAAACTCATTCTTTAAAAAGCTGTGATTCAAATTACTTGTTTGGCAACGATGATGCAAGCAGTTGGATTGTTTGAAGTGTTCCTCTTCCTTGCAATGATTGCTAAGTCCCTTTAGCCTTCAGAAAAGAAGTGTTTCAATCATGAAATGGATTTAAGGTCTACACAGCGAATGACTGGAGTCCATGGAAACTGCTCAGTGCACAGCTTCAAGCCTGCAGGACTAACTGGGTCACAGCGTAGCTTCTTTTTTTGTTGTGTTGATTCATAGGCAACATAAAACACCTTGTAAAAGCACATGTGATTGAGACCTTGAAAAGTGAATAAAGGTACCCTCTGTCATACAGACACATGCACCAGTGGCAACACTTTTTTTCCCTGCCCCCCTCCTTAAAGGATCCGAGTACACGATTCACGGGATGCTTCAGCCTCTACATATCGGTGTATTGCATTGTAGACTTGGCAGTGAACCACTTTAAATAGTCATGCTCTCTGACATTTCTTTTTTTTTTCCTTTTTCTTTATTAAATAAATAATGATTTTCAAAATTGTACCAAAAATTCAGCGTGTACGAAAAATGCCTGTGCAAAAATACATACTTTACTATGTACAATTTGTTAACAAAATATGTATTCTCAAATAGGGATACTTCAATACTTGTTTGATACATAGGCTACAAGGGGGGGGAAAAGTAAATGAAAGATTCTTTAAAAAAAAAGCATCTTTTCCACGCTATTTGACATCAGTGTGTGTGTGTGTGTATGTGGGGGGGGATTCCATAATTCAACAGGTGTTGCCAAAGGTTTCCCGTGAAACTGCCTCCATGAATCTCGCACCAAGAAAACTCCCAGAAACACTTTTAATAAGCAAACATCCCAACAATAGGAGCAGGTATTGCCTGATTTAAGACTCCATTTTGACAAAAGGAATAGAGTATAATGCCTGGCTACTGTGACAAACCTCAATACACCCCAACCTAGCGTTACGGCGAGGCATTCAAACATCCAGAGACTGGGTAGTGGTTACAAACAGGAGGGACGATCCAGCCCATAGAAGACACGTGACGTGCAAGTTTGTTCCAGTTAAGACGTACCATACCTGATTCCCTATGAAGGAGGAATAAAACATTACAATTCACATCTGCCCACGTGCAGCTGAGGACATACAGTTGTGTGGGTTAAAAAAAAAAAAAAAAAGTACTGTAGGTCAGCCGTGGCTGTAGCGATACAGCCTGCGCCAGATTCCCCTCTTTTACGTAAAAAAAAACAAAAAAAAAACAAGTAGTTGGCGAAGCTGTGGCAGCTTTTGGCTAGCTTTTGTGGACAAGCTAAGCAGTGCCTGTGGAGAAAAGTAGTTACTTAGTGCTGTTCACAGTTGGGGGGCAGGTCTACTGTGGCTATCGTTCTGCATGATGGAAAAGATTCAGGAAATGAACAAGGACCTCGCCATCTCTCTGACAAAAGACTTAATCTAACGGGCACATCAGGTGTCCTTTTTCACATTTAAAAGCACAACCGTCTTCACCAAGTCTACAAAGACCCTTTGTAGTTCAGTGTAAAAAGCTCATAAGAAATCATAAAAAGGTAACACTTGCATAATTATTCTGGGTGATTGAAGAATTGACCAGATCATCCCCCCATGGGCTCGTCTCAGGCTACTGCATGTAACCAGAGGTTACTAGCATGTTGTCAAGAGAGTGAGACTAACGAAAGAGTGAAAACAACAAGCTGATTGGGCGTTGTTTAAGGTTTGCAATTAACAGTTTGTTCCTCCTCCTGCTCTCCTTGCAAGGCTTCTGAGATCAGGCGCTGGGGGTGTAAATTAGTTTGGAAATTCCAGTAGTCCAGCAGAATCTGACATGAGGAAAAAAAAAATACTTGCACGCACACACATTTACACACCCATTCCTCAACGTACGCGGAAGAGATGGACTTTTGCCGTCTCCCCATTTGCTCAGCGTCGTGACGGCTGGTTGAGGCAGCCATTAACCTGAACCACAGGGCCCACGAGACCCCGTGGCTGCTGCAATTGTTCCTTCCACCTCCAACCACCTGGGAAGACCTCTCAGAATACTGGGACAAGACTTGCGTTGGGGATTCTTGGCTCGCTCATTACACCCCCTGTCCCCGTTCAGTGCCCCTGCCCACCCCCACCTTTACAAGCACGCACATACGCACACACACTCACACACATGGCTTTGGGAGAAATAGTAAGGACCACATCTACTTCACTGGGCAGTCCAGATCATCTCCACCCTGAGGATTGTGGGAAGCTGAGAGTAATGTGGATTTTATCTTAGAAGGCCTCGTGCAGTCCAGAGCAGCATGTGGACCGCTCCTATTCCCCGCCTGCCTGCCAGTTCCATACGCGGCAGACACCGCTGTCAGGGACGAGCCTTTGGCTGGGGACAGAGAAACAAGAAAAAAAACATTTAAGTCCATCATTGGTGTGGAATAGCAGCAGTAAAAGCATAAAGTGCCATTACTAAAACCACAATAATAATAATAATAATAAAAAAATCCTGGCTGCAAAGGGATCATTTTGAATCAATGTAAAACTGGGAATCTGCAGTTTTACAGGTTCACATGAACATGTTAAGCCAAAAACATTCACATTAGATGAAATACACTTCAAGACAAAAACAAGAACTGGGTGCATTTGCCTGCCAAGTAGCACATAGTATAGCAAAACACTCATTTTCTAAATATTTTTAATGGCGTCATGGAGTTTATTTACTGGTAAACTATTCAGAAACATTAATGACCCGTTCTACACTCTGGGGCATAGACCGACGATACATGCAGAGTTAACACAGAGTGATGGGCCATGTCTGATAGCGATGTTCTGACCAGTGTCTATAAAAGCTTTTAATGCAACCGACTGCCTGCATCTGAGGCATTTAGGGGACATCTAAGAGTGGACTGGGAGGCAGAGCCTTCAGCCATCAGGCCCCTCTCTTATGGAACCAGCTTGGGCAGATACTCTCTCTACCTTTAAGATCAGACTTAAAACCTTCCTTTTTGATAAATCCTATAGTTAGGGGTGATTAGCCATCCCTTAGTTATGCTGCCA
>JAOXYM010000003.1:31791150-31804088 GCA_028567055.1 Leptatherina wallacei | reverse complement strand
ATGGGGATTGGATCGAAGACTAGATTCCATCCAGTCTGTTGGTTTCCTTAGCTAGGCTATTTGTTATGAACTGGCTTGTATGAATCAATGAATGACAATCAGATTGGCTCAAACTGTCTGTGAAGCGGCCTGAGATGACATTGTTGTGAATTGGCGCTATACAAATAAAGATGAATTGAATTGAAATCCAGCTATATAAAATAACCAGGAGTACTTTGGTTTTGGGATGTTGGACTTGTGTAAGCTGGTAGCGGCTTATATATTTAAAATTGTTGTTAAAGTTCCTTATTTTAATTCTATAGTTTTCTGTTTCTTAGTCTTGAATCACGTTCTGGGTGTTTTAAGTATTTTTGTTCATATACAGTATGTATCCATGTTCTTCTTTCATATATTGGCCAATATAACGGATATTGGCATTTTAAAGGCCTCAATATTGTTATCGGCCCCAAAACTTCCGTATCGGTCGGGCTCTAATCTGAACATAATTACATACATTTTTGGATGGTGCTAAAATGAATGAAAAACTCTCCAACCTGATGTAAATGGGAGTTGTTGGGTAGTCCTGGTGTCCCTGGAATGCTCCGCCCTTGCTTCCCATGGATGTTGTTAATGGCAGGTGACTTGGCCACTTTGGATCTACCTGGTCCAGGTCCTCCTCCTCGCCCTCCCCCACTGGTAATGCCACTGGAGGCTGAAGAGCTTTTGCGCTTCTTGCCCTCCAGCCGTCCGTCTGTGGAGTGGTGACTAAAGCTGGTGTGGTGGTCGGTTGATGAGGATGACTGATGGTGAACAAAAGGCCCCAGGGAAAGAGTTGAGTCACTGCTGTTCATCACCACACTCATACGCTTGATGGACTCTGCAGGACTGCCCGAGGGAGGACCTCGTGCTGGTGGCCCAGAGGAGCCGCCAGCTGAACCTCCAGAAGGCTCTGCCTTGAGACTAAGTGAGTTGGTCCGCACATTGGGGCCGCAGTTAAGCCCCACACTGTGGACTCCACTGTGGGAGAAGGATAACGACGATGAGGATGACAGACCTAATGAGCCGTGATGATAGGTGCTCCCTGAGCTGCCGACATTTGCACAGTTCTTTTTGAACGAGGAGGAAGAGAAATTGGCGTTAGACGAGGAAGATTCAGAGGAGCTGTGGGACGACGAGAGGACAGAGCTGTTCTTCCTCTTCTTCCCCGAGCTGAAGCTAGTGCTGCTACTGTTACTGTTTGCTCCAATGCTTCCTCCGCTAGTGGAGTTGGGGATGACAGGTGTGGAGGAGCCAGACGACATGTCCTTGGGCCTGAACGATGACGACGATGACGACTTGGTAGTGCTGCTGCTGGAGGAACGAGACTTCAGCGCCCGGCCTGAGGCTAGGGAAGGAGCTGAGGAAGAGGATGAGGACAAGTGGGCTGAAGGCATCTGCGGCGACGAAGACACTTGTCGGGCCTGCGTGGTGCCATAGGCCGGGTGCTCAGCCCCGCCCTGTGGGGAGCTGCGAGCATTTAGTGTGGTCCCATAGGAGAGCACTGACTTGCCCTCATAAGACTGGCTATAAGGAGTTTGGGGTAAGGTGGCAGGAGGGCCAAGGAAGCCTGAAGAGGGAGTGCTACTGTGGGAATTTGTGCTTGTCCTATGGCTAGGTGCAAAAGAGGAGGAGTTCTCCAAGGCTAAGGGGATTTTTCTGCAACAAGAAAATTAGAATTACCCGTCAGTTTTACTGCTAAGTCACTGCAACAAACAAGACCGTTTCTATTATATTCCTCACATCATGTAGGATTTAATAAAAAAAAAAAAAAAAAATCTGTGCTGCGTTGGCTTGATCCATTTTAGTGGAGAATATTAAATGGACAGACTTACTTCCACATCTGAGAGTTGACATGCTTTTCCATCATTGTGGTTAGGGCACATCGCACTTTGTCCCACCGCCTGTCAAAGGAATAACAGCCTCTCCCAAACAGTCGACTTCCATAGTTACAGTACTGGAAAGGCAAAGGGATGAGGGAAAAGAAAAAAGAAGATCCTTTAAATTCTAATTTTTAGAAGAAAAGTTGCATATGGCTACTGGTAGGTCGATGGCACTTACAGCTGCCGGTCGTGGGTGATAACCTGAATAGTGACAGTCCAGTTTGTCTGCGTTGTCCTCTCGCTCCTCGTTCTCGCCTTCATCGCTGGAGGGTCTGGAGAGACCATCGGGAGTAGTTTGTAGATGGTGCTGCGACTCTTGGACTACCGTAGGGTCTCCGGAAGAACCACCTCCGTGACTGCTATTTAGTCTGCTTGAACAAAGTGGGGTGATAACTTCACGTATACATGCAGCGTTTCACAGAACACAAACTGTGTTAGTTGGTACGGCGTAACTACACGCAAACACTGCAAATGTAAATGCTGGAATGAATGTGGCACAGCACTCACCGTGGAAGACCAGGACTGTGAAATTTGGGTTTTCCAAGTGGCAAAGGCTTAGTGGCATCTGGGGCAGGGCCGTTGCCATGAGTAACCTGGTGGGCTTCATGGCCAGGGACGAGGTGGGAAGAGGGGTGTGGGTCCCTGAGAGGGGCGTTTTGTTGGGAATGGGGTTGGTGGAGTTCTCGCTCCCTCTCCCGCTCCCTTGTTCTGTTCTTGTGCTCTGCCAGCAATGTGTCAAAGCGCTTCCTTCGCCCTGGCACCGCCCTCCGCTGGCTTAAGGAATGTGTCTGTTAGGACATGAAAACATGAAAAAGATTAAAATAAAAAAATAAACGTAATTCAGGGACTTGATTCTTCCTGGTTTTCAGTCTCTAGAGGCAACGAGAGAACGTGTCAGATAATATCCTGCATACTTATAAAACCTTGTGCTTTATTCCCATCCACAAACATTACTATACTGGCACGGTTCAATACTTCCATCACTGCAGGATGGACATGATTATGCTATGCTTCTGTCAGAAGAACACCCAGAAAGCTGATCGTGGGAAACCCCCATGCAGAGATCTGAAGCCGATATGGTGACGCCACACCTACAGTCGTGAACAGAAGTATACATACACTTCCATTAAAGACGGAAAAAAATCAGCTTCACTGAAATAAGTTGAAACTTTCAAAAGTAATAATATATAAAGATTTGATGAAAATCATGACATTGTTATGGAATCGTGGTTCAATAGAAATATTTTTAATAAACGAGCAAAAAATATGAGAAATTAACATGTTACGTCATCATAAGCTAATATTTTGTTGAGCAATCCTTTGAGGCGATCAATGCAATGAGTTGTTTTCTGTAACTCTCCCTAAGACTTCTACACCTGTCCACAGGTATTTTGGCCCACTTCTCATCGGCAAAGTGCTCTCATTGGTCCAGGGCCATATTGTTTGTTTGTTTTTTCAGCTCAATTAAATTAACAAACAATGTCTTATTTCACTAAATTATAATTTAGCAAATTTATATTCATAATTAATTTTTTCAGTCTCCAGTTATTTGATTTACTATTAAGAAATGTGTCTTTTATCTAATGGAAGTCTATGTATACTTTTGTTCACGACTGTATGTGAAGAAACGTTATGTCCTTTTTTCAAGTTCAATTCTATCCTTTAAAGGGAATTTGCGACAGAGAGAGAGAGAGAGACCACATTACGCTCGTGCATTTTAGAGCTGATTCGAAGATTCTTTTGTTTTTAAATCCTTAAACCGTCTGGCTCCACTGTACCTCTCTGAGCTGCTCCACCATATTCTCCAGCCCAGTGCCTCAAATCAGCTGATCAGCTCCTTCTGGAGGTACCGAGGACTAGGCGAAAGCTCAGAGGGGATCAATCCTCTTAAACTGTGGAAGTCTTTGCTACTACAGGTTAGAGAAGCCCTATGACTGTCCATTTAAAAAAAACACCATTTTTATGACCTGGCGTTTGATCCAGCATGAGACTCTGGTTTTGTTTTTATTTGTTTCAAGTGTTTGTTTTTTTAATTGTTTAGTTTATTGCTTTTAATGTTTTATAGTTTTATCGCTTTATTGCTATTGTTTCTGATTGTAGTTTGATTTTACAATACTCAACTGTGAGTTGAGTATTGTAAAGCATTACCCTCTTTACACATTGATATATCCTACATAGAGGAAGGCTACCTTGCATGTGAGGGATCTTGTGCAGGGTTTCCGAGCCGTCACATCCATAACGCCACAATGAATGTCTGGGTTGAACTCGCGCTCTGAAGGACACAAGAAGGGAGGGAGGGGGGGAAAAGAATTTTTGTTACTTACTGACAAATAGACTCACCGAATGTTTGTGTCTATGAAAAGTCGATCAGATATTTTGTTCCTTTCGTGCAAGAAACATAAAACTGACCACTTTAGGCTAAAATACGCTCAGGTGACAGCCGGATCTTACAAAGTCGTCTTACAGCCACCAGTTTTTTTTTAAATTGTCACGTGATAAATACGAGTTTTGCCTCCATTCCCCCCCCATCCTACTGACCTGACACTTTCTTGCTAAAGTGGCGTCTGCTACTGGTGCTGCTGCTGTTGCTGCCGTCATGCTTCTTGTCTGAAAGAAGGCCTTTGCCGTTGGGAATCTGACCGGGGGCCAGCAATGGAGGCTTTGGTATGGAGGGACAGTTAAGGCCTGCTTTTAGGGCTGATGAGGCGGAGAAGGAGGTTGTGATAGCGGTCGTGCTCACAGTGGTGCTAGAGGAGGATGTAGAAGAGGAGGATGAGGTGGTGGCGGGGGCAGATGAAGCCTGCACCAGCTTAGCTGACGAGTCCACCCTCAGATGCATCTTCTCCACCTTGACAGCCGGGGTGAGGCTGGAAGAGAAGGTTACAGAGATGAAGAGGGCGGCAAGGAGCAAGCTGAGAGTTAGAAACACAGAGCCGGTGAGCAGAGCATGGGAAGAGACAGATGTGGACGAATGGAAGGGGCTGGTAGGATAAAAAATAAAACTATTATGTCCCATCATTATCAAAGACTTCAGTAAGTTAAACACAAACAAACACACGACATCCTGCAACACAGGTCCAAGTTGGAGCAGAGAGTTTAGAATATCATTAAAAAAATACATAAATATTAAATTATAACACAACAGTATTAAATAAAAACAACTTACTGTCCTAATTTATGATCAAAATCACTGAGTAGCTTTAGTCTCAATTTCTACATTTCTTCAGGGCAATAATCTTAAATCAATAGTTAGAACAACTGTGTTCACCAACTAATTACAGTCAGCAAATCTACATTTACTGCAAATTCAATATTTTGTCACGGCCCTTTTTTTCTCTCCTTTGTGAAAAATAAGACCTAGTTACCATCATATCCCCAAGGCAAGGCAGTCTGGTTCTCTGCCTTACAGTATGTCATCATAAAGCAAAACTGTCATAACACCCAAGTTTGTAAAATAAAACTTACATTTTATCTGGCTGGATTATCCTGAATGGGGTAAAGGGGGGTCTTCGCTGAATGCCTGGCAGCTTGTCTTTGGTGGATTTGAGGAGTTTTGGATTGGAGGAAGAGGATGAGGAGGAGGTTAAACTAGAGCCGGCAGTGGACGATCGGCCAAGGATGCCTCCGCTTGTCACTCCGGCCACAGTTCCCGAGCCCAGCCCAGACCCGAGCCCACTGCTGATGCTTCGGCTTTTGCCCGACACGGGGAATGGCGATGTGGAGGCTGGCTTGCTGGCCGAACTGTGTCTTCTCTCTGTAGTGACAAAACAAGTAGTCATTAAAACGTTGATGCAAAAAGATCATCTGAATTAAACACTATTATGTGGCAAGACAAGACAATGGGGGACAAACAGATCTTTTTCTGACAGTACAGAGCAGGTTACCTCAACAACACATAAGCAGCATTTGTGAATCATGCCTGCACAGCCTGAAATAGAACCAGCCAACAGGTCAAGAGCTTTATTTCCTGCCTGGGCTTCGTACAACAGCTGCTGTGTAAACTGATAAAAGGAAGTACGGCAGAAGAAAAGGTTAGGACGCTACTTGGTTGTTCAAAGAAAGACAAAAATAGAAGAGAAAAAGAAATGCACACCATTATGTGCTTGCATCCAGAACTAGATGTGATAAGTTTAAGAGATTCACGGTTTCGAAAATGATGTGTAACGTGCACATCATCCCAGTAACTAAAGAATCCCAGGAGACAACCACAGAAACATAGTGCTTTAAGGCAGCTCTCATTAATTGCTATTTCAAGGAAATGTATGAAAAAAAATAGGAGTTTAAAAGCACATTTGGCATTTCTTTAAAATTTAAAAGAAACCTACAGTAAAGTTTTGAACGCTAACCCTGAAGCAGTTCCCTTACAGACGCAAAGACCTTGATGGCGACACAGACACAGAAACAAGACGAGTCTGCTGCTTGGTTCGAGAGAAAAGAGGCAACTGAACACCCGACGTGAAACTCTTAGACGAACATGTCAGTGCATGAGTAGAATGGCAAAGAATGAAGGGATGGCAAATGATTATTATTAATAAAGCAGATAAAATAAACAAGACCATCAGAGCACTTTTACAGGTTTCGACAGAAAGATTTCATTCAACATTTTGCTGTTATAAAGTGGTTTGGAGCTGGTTAGGTCCATTTTGACGCAACGGTGTAACCATGACGTGGGTTATTGAGCAGGTGGCCTACAAACAGGCTTGTTTTTGTTAGAAACAGGGAAGCAGATACCACCATACAAGCATGCCCAAAGATGCCACTCCCAATTCCCCTCAGGAGCCTTTCACACAATAACACGCATAGCGCCGTCAACTGCTTCGCTTTCTTCCCATTTCTCTTTTCAGGAACTAAGCGGGGGAAGAAAAAAAAAAAAAGGTTCCTCTCTCACCTAAGCTCCTCCCCTACACACCCATTTGCCACATGCTCCAGAGATTTCCCCTCCCACTGCTTAGCTTTTCTTTCTGTGCCAACATCTCTCCCTCCTTCCCCTGCTGTCCCAGTAAACAGCACACCCTTACAACAGAAAACCCTGGTGTGACTCACTTCTTGCTCCATAATACACAGAACTGCTCATAACATTTAAATATAAAAGCCAAGCTGTGCTACAGGTCTACAAGTGGAGTCAGGACTAAAGGAATAAAAAAAGAGAGAGAGAGAAAAGGAGGAGAGGGCTTTTTCTGTCTTCTTTTTAACTCTCCAAGCAGTTGTTTGGTTGTATGGGGAATCCCTGGCTGTGGGAAGGGGACAACATGGCCCACAGGCAGCATGCTCAAACCATAACACTGCCTAGCCGCTACAATATTTACATAACAATAAGCTGATAATGCTAACAAATAAAGCAGGATTTACTTGCTTCCTGAATTCAAGGTGCAGGGTCCAAAGGCATCTTCAAGTGCGTTTGCTTGTGTACGACTGGATCTGTAGGAGACGAGTCCTTTGTTCGACATATTCGGCAACGAACGCGCGAAACTGCAGATGAGCGTGCAGTTTTCTCATTCTGGAGCGAGTGTCACCCCTGCTGGGATCAGCCTCAGCCGAGAAGCACAAACACCTAACGGAAGACAGATGGGCTCAAAGAGGCATGCTAACGTCATATCGAGACCATCTCAGTGCTACTGAGATCAGTGCTCCTACCCCTGTGTTAACACCATATGGGGTCTCCTCGTAATGACATCAGAAAGGATAAGATGGAGTTAAACACAGCAAGAGTCCCTCTATCCTTTATAACCATGTTTGGCAGCATGGGTACAAAATTTTACTTTGATTTAGCACTTTGCTGTGGAGCTGAAAGGCTAACTAATGAAATAATGAAAAAACTAATTGCTTACTGATCTGTTAATCAATTTTTTAAAAAAAGAAACTCTTTCTTTTGAAGAATATTTGAGATCTGGATTATTGAAACTAGCAATTCATAGTTGGTATTGATATAAACCTTGTGGTAAGAGAAGAAAATTTAACTGGTGCATAACTAGCAATCATTAAGACATTAAAGATAATATATTTGCCTAATGAATAATCAATTACTAGAAAAAAAATTAACTGAAAACACAGAAAACCCTGTATTACCACTGCTCCTTGTAGGCTTTTATTACTGCAAGAATCTGTCTAACAACAGCAAGATCCAGATGTCTTGACAAGATGTTGTCTGGACCTGGACCGTGTCACTTTACGGGCAAACTACTCCCATCCAGTGTCTCAACATCTCATTAAAAAAAAAATCCAGTGACAGGTTTGAAAACTAATCTAAATACTGCACAAAATATAGAATAACTTGGTCCAGTCAGACTTGTATCAGTCTATATTGTTTTACAATGTGGGAGGAGCCCGTTTGGTCTTGTTTGTGCAAATGCATTTACACTTCCTTCAGGAGCCATGTGCGGTTATACTGCCCTCTTGTGGCTGATCTTTAAACTGTAACTGTTGTCAAACTTTAGAGAGACTGCAAGGTAATGAAATATACAAAGACTGAAATCAAGACATTAAACAAACAGCTTTATATTAAGGGGCCAGAAAAGGTATCACTAATTCCCCATTTTACAGAAGTGAGTTTGGGAGTGAAGACCAAAAGCCTTACCGGATCTCAACAAGCAGCAGTTAACAATAACAGTGTTTGTATGTTAACATTAACAGCAAAGCAGTGTAAATAACATGACTGGAGTCGACTAGAAGTCTTCACAGTACCGCAAGTTCAATAAATGTTTCCAAATGAGTCTTAATCCATCTAAACGAGGCGCTGGACAAGTGTCGAGGGAATGTCCGACCCTCACAGAGTTTCTTTAAATACATCCAACCTGAATCTTGGCACATACATTTATCACAAAGTGACTAGTTCATGGCTACTGCAGATGCACGTCGCCACAGCTCATTTCCAACAAGTGTAGATACAGAAGTAAGTCATGCATAAACAAACAACTCTTACTTTTCTTACAGAAATTAAAAAGGGGAAATAAAAAAACTGCAACTCATCAAAAATCCCTAAATTGGTTGGACCAGATTGGATCGATGGGTAACAGAAGACAACTACACACAGCATGTTACAGTGGCAAATTTCTTTTAAATAATAAGTACCCCACGGGGAAATGCTGTGACTTTAGCACTTTTTTAAAATAAATGTAATAACCTGTGACTTATTTTATACCAAATGAAGAGGATATATATGTCAAGCTCTAGGCTGTTTACAACCACCCAGAACAGCCTGCTGTGTCTTAAAAGCGCGATATGATGCAGATGTTGCCTGATGATAAATGAGCAGCTGTCAGTTTGACCTCTTCATCCTTGATTTTTACACCAATCACAGAACGTTGTTAAAATAAACAAATTTAGTAAAAATTGTAACATTATAAAATCAAACACATCATATGATCAGTGATTGATATTAGTCAATCCTGCTGCCAGTCATCAGCGATTGGTTTAAAAAACTAAAAAAAAATAAATAAATAACTGGAGCACCTTTAACAGATTTGATTAATCACCCAGTCCTACTGCATGGAGAGGGATGCACAGAATGTGTGGCATGATATATCACCCCTTGCCTTAGAATGCTATCATATTCCTACCAATGATATCAAATTAATTTATTCATCACCAGTCTTACAAGCTCTGCACTGCAACCCCCTTGCATGTCCCTGTATTGGTTTTTGAATGAAAAATGACTAAAAACCAGAGTTCCAGAGAAACCTTTTCCACAAGTTGTTTGAATATTGAGACTAGGCGTGGGCAGTATGAATTGTATAGGGTGGAAACGATATTCATTTGGCCAATGGTAGAGATTTTGACTGTACCCGATGCCATGTTGATGATGCCATAAAGCTACTACTTGGGTCAAAAGCATGGAGCGTTTGGTGGAGGGTGAGGTGCTTGTGAATATGACTGGAGTAACGTGGGTCATATGGACCCGACAAGAGAAGTGATTGAAATTGAGCTAAGGCCCATTTCCACCGGGTGCATATGCGCCGCGTTCCGCGGTTTTGTTCCGACCGAACTCACACCGGGAGCGTTTCACAAGCAGAGCGCAGCCCTCAGCCCTCTCTCTGCTCGATCCGTGAGAATTCACAGGAAAATTGCAAGATCGTGAGTGACGTCATTCAAACTGTGTAAAAATTACATTAAGCTACATCAAAGTTTAATGACAACAAAAAACACAATTAAACCTGTGGACAAAATAACCATTTGGTTGGAGTACTTCTACTCATGGTAATAGCACAAAACTTACAAAGATGGATCCAAAAGACCAGGAAATGAACCGGCTTTTGTTTATTGCAGCCTCTATAACCATTGTTGTTATCGCCTTAAATGACATCATACGTGATCTCATCTGCACTATATTAACGGAAAAAAGAAACTTGTTGAACTTGGAGGTTTTTTTTTTTTAGCTCAGACATGTGCAGCTTTATTTTTGTGCAGTATAAAATGTATAAATAAATAAATCAGGACAGCAGGAAGAAATTTAATTCGCGTTTTTACATTTTGCACTTTAGTTCAAACTATTTTGAATTTGTTTTCCTCACATTTTAGTTTGATACTTTAATCTTTATACATGTTATTTAAGAATTTTTGTGTTACATTGTTTGGAAAAAGATCCATTAGAAATGACTTATTTTGCACGATAAATGTTCTTAAAACGGCATTTTAGGCTTTTTTGAAGTGTTTGTTCTGCTGTGATGTATCTGGTACGTGAGTATGTTCAGAAACAGGCATTTTGACATATATACAGAAGAAAATATCGCAATATATATCATTATCACACATGCTTCAGATTATACCGCAATATATATCTGAGGCCATATCACCCAAGCCTAATAGAAACCCACCTATATCAACATTCAAAGCAATTGTTTCCATCTCAGCTTCGTTATTAATCAGTGTTTTTGTGATGAACAGTTAACGGACACAAAGTGAATCCATTTTTCCTCCTGCAACGCAGACCTCATTTAGTAAGACTGCATTTAATGGAATTGGCTGACTCATCAGTAGATGTGTTTATATCTAAATGTCAAGCAAATTTAAAGCTAAAATTTTAAATGCTGCATAAAAGGAAAAGCACATTAGTGTCCTTTCTAGTATCTGGGTTGGAGACAACCAACTAAGCTGCATAATGCCACCGCCACAAAGTAGAAAAGGCAGCAGTGGTTGCCGACTGCAAACAAATCTGGAGAAAAAAAGGCTAAACTTTTCATCCTTAAACATATGAGAGAAAATGGAAAAGTGTAATCAAGAAGTCGATCATTCACTGATCAGCTGTTGAGCCCAAACCAATCTGATACATGAACTTGATAAATAGAAATTCTGCCTTTACAACGTGGAAGGCTTTATTGAACTTCACAGTCGCGTCAGTCCGATTTAGGAAGATTAGTTTATTCTTGCCTTCGAAATGCTGTTGGTGAATGTGTTGCAGTTGCATCTGTGCCTGCAACGTTTATGCATCATGTTGCTCCTGGGCAGTACGAGTGTTTTATTAGTTTTCTGACAAATGTTTGGCCACACAGTCAGCAGTTCGTACAATACATTATCTTCTCCTCTTTGCAATATTTCAGACACAGTTTGTGAGCTATTTCTGTTGTACTGAAGCACTTTGCGGTTTTTCATTAAATCCTTGTCAGAAATCTCTGACTGTAGAAGCACAAAAAGATCTGAACGATTATATATTTGAAGAATTAACTGATAGTAGGAAGGGTGAAGCAAGATAAAGCCTGGAAGAAAGCTATAGATGGGTCAAACGTACAGATTTAAATGACAATATCATCCTAACCCTCCACTGTTTAGACTCATATTTGTCTTTTCTCCATCATAAATTTACATATATACACACACACTTAGCCTTACACAGTGTTTCAGAACATGCATGATTAAAATGAAAAGAAATTCTCAATTACTTTGGTGCTCTTAATTGAACAATTTACTCTCACAGTTTAAAAAAACTGGTCCCAAAAGGCAACTAAATAGTTGCAATCAGGAGTGGCGCTATGAACACATATAAACATCAAGCCACATGTTACCCTCAGACTGTGTGTAAATGCGTGTGTGTGCGTATAAAACTTACCGTAGTGTGCTTGGAAGGCTTGCGGTTTGACCACATGACCACAGTGGCTGCACATCACCAGGTAGAAGTCGTCCTGGGCAGGACATTGACCAAATATGGGCATGTCTGTAGACAGAGGAGGAGTCAAGCAGAGCGGGAGACACAACTTTAGTAGAAGGTAAAATAAAATGGAGCTGTATTAATGTGCTGCCCCAGTTGGCAGACTTCTCCAACCGCGGATCATCCGTCACTCTCAATCTACTTTGAAACACCCATCATTTGTTGTCATTACATTGCAATAGCCTAGTTTATGACAGGCTGATAGAGATTTCTTTTCTTTCTTTTTCTTCTCTGCACGAACACAACAAAATCAACAAACCACAGAGAAAATTTGCAAGTACCTGGAAAGCAAATTTAAACTGAGACTGCCTAACACAGGGGGAAATATCCACATATGAAATGATCCAGGTGAAGATATATATATTAAAGAAAAATATGAGAACTCAATCAAGAAAACCTGACAGACTACACAAGGAACTTTGCTCATACTTGGGAGTGATCTGTGCAAACAGACCAGTAATGGCTCTTTACTCAGTAAGGAGAACAGTGATAAGATACAGAAAAATAAGTTAAATATAGAATAAGATGATAAGAACCATGAAAAGGTTACCTGCCGTCTATGTCTCTCCCAGATACAAACACCACACAGTACTTGCACACAGCATGGAGGATAGTTTATTTTACCCCAGTGCCTCTCATTTGCTTATGATCCACCTAGAAAATCCTTGGTGATAAAAAATAAATCTCTTAAAGCAACCTGAAAATGCCGTTTAAAGAGTTTAGTCTAACTGGTGGAGTTCATTTCCACCCATCTATTAGTTTTCATACCAACCTTATCTGAAGCTTAACCCTTTACCAATGACCAATAATAAATTATAAAAGTAATCAGAAGACCCAATGATAAATTATATCTTACTACAGCCCTGCAATATATATATATATATGTCTATATATGTCTATAT
>JAOXYM010000003.1:31774988-31791050 GCA_028567055.1 Leptatherina wallacei | reverse complement strand
ACACACACACACACACACACACACACACACACACACACACACACACACACACACACACACACACACGCACATATTTGTTGAAAACGTAAAAAAAGGAGTCATACTGGCAGGATCCCCCCCCCCCCTTGGTGGGGTGAAAGTTTTTTGGGATTTTAGGTCATGAAACTACACAATTCAATAATTTCCCTGTAAGAGGGATAAATAATGTATTTTTCATTTTCATTCATTTCTACACAATTGTCCAAATTAGGCAAGGGAAGTTTATTTGTATAGCACACTTCATGTACAACATTAGATTCTTAGTAAAAATAAAAATGTATTTAGGAAAAAACTAATATATAAAAAGTGCTGTGCACATATGTGTTAGCAGTACTTTGTAGAGCCACCTTCAGGAGAATAATCCTTCCACGAAATAATCGTTGCATTCAAGTAGGGCTGGGCGATTGATCGATAAAGTCGATTAAACAACTTTTCAGTTTATGCCAATTTATTTTTATGAAAATCTGGATTTGTATTCCTCTTTTATATGCACCACATGACATGAGCCATCACTCTGGCCTGGAATCTAGCTAAGCATATAACCTTTCTGCTCGTACGAAGGCATATTTTACAAGCAAAAGCTTAAGTTAAATATTGTCTTTAATAAGTTTAAAATGTTTTTAAGAAAGAATAGGGGGATAAGAGCGATTAATATCGGAAATCGGATTTTGCTTGAAAAAAATCGGAGATTTGATTTATAGGCCGTATTGCCCAGCCCTACATTCAAGGGGCATGGATGGAAGATCTACATCTCTATCCATCCAATAACCACACTTCATAGTTTGTAAGCCACTCTAAGCCAAATCTGCTCTTCACCAGAATGTGATCAAAATTTACCCTGGCGCAGAGAATCCAAAACTACCTAATTAAGGGGGCTAATTAAGAGATTGCCTGGGGCGCTGTGATGAGATGAGAAAAGAGGAGAACACGAGAGGAGAGAAGTGGAGCCCCACTCCAAGACGTACTCTGAGAGGGCTGTCAAGGGTTCTCCAAACATCCCTGGCTGAGTCTGGAAATGATGAGGACCATTAAGCAAAGACCATATAAAAGCATCTACCTGCTGGGTTCCCTCTTGAAGAGGTCAGTGGCTGTCTTGTGTTGATGAATTGAAATCCTGATGCTACTTAATGTGTCAATTGTTTGAAGCGCCTTTGCCAAGTGTCTCCTTCAATAGCTGTGGAGCGAAAAGGCTCGTTTTGCAGCATCTGGCGTCTGCCACGGAGAGAAGAGAAAAGTCTACTCTATGAACAAAGGCGTGTGCATTATATCAAACTGAAGTAGACAAGCTGACTGCTGTGCAAAGCAAACAAGTGCAGATATGTGATCTGGAGGGTACCAGTCACTGGTTGCCAATTGCAAAAAGCACAAGCTATTAAAACAACTTCCAAATGCTGCTATAAAGAAGAAACTTTTCATGTCTGTTTTCGTTTGATTTAGTCTCTGGCCCGTTATTCTGTACCAGTAGCAAATTGAAACTATGATTAGAAAAAGCAGGCATGTTTGCAAAATCAATAATTTCCCACATAATGTTAATTCAAACTACACCTTCCTGCAGTTCTTTAACTGAAACAGACCGAGGACCGTAGCAACCAACAGGCCAACCACATTTCCTTCCTGGATCAATAGCAAGGTCAAAAAAGAGGCTCCTTCCCAAACTGCTGCTGCAGTTTGTCCGGAGTGTTCTGCTAACAGGTTGCTCAACTATGAAAGCAGCCCCGTTATATAGCCTTATTACTCTTCATTCAGCATGCGAGATACTGTTGGACGGTAGCGCTGAAATGGCTCAACTTCAAAAAGTGGTATAGTGCCACTATGTCTGCCCCATTCTCAATGTCCATTTTCTTCTTTTGCAAAGGGGGGAGGTGGAAAGGGTAGAGAGAGACAGGAAGTCACAGTGCAGAAGAAAGAAGAGGCAAAATAATGTAGCAGAGGCCAGAAACAAGTGCAAATGGAGGGGGGGCAGAAAGAGCAGAGAAGCAGGCCAAGGGAGACACAGTGAGGGTGAGAGAGGAAAGCCTGAGAGAGAACAAGACTGGGGAAAACCACGAGAGTCTATTCATTTGTGCATCCTCATTGACGGCAGTGATAAACGATCTAGGTGGGATCATCGCAGCACGCATGCTGGCTCAGTCTAACCTGTGGCTGTCAGCCGCACTACATTTCCCAGTTTCCCCAACTGCGCCAGCGTCACTGTAAAATTGATAAAAACACGCAGCAGAGTGGTGAATTAATCAATCATTAATTTCTATTCATTTTTACACCGCGTGTGTGTGTGAGTGTGTGTGTGTTAATTATCTGTGTGTGGTAGAATGGCTGTTAGACCACAGGAGGAATCTGGTGGTGAGTCATGATGGAGAGGTGTAGTCATCCACTCGTTATACCCCCCCCGACTAGAAGCGCACACAGCTTATATGAGCACAAACTTCTGCCACGAGCAGCATGCGTTGATCAGGCCCATGACACAAACAACCGTCACTGACAGACGCTGCTACACCATCACTACATCAAGCAAGCTGTACATCCACTGATCTAAGCTGCCTCAAATATTAAAATGACCCCTAAGCGTTGTGAAAAATACTTCCTTTGACCTGGAGAGGCATTGATCTCATACTCTGTCAAACAGCATTTCCACAACATGATGCAGGTAGTCCTTCTGAAGCCTGGTTACCACCTTACTGTCCAGCGTTAGGTCAATCACATATCATGTTCCATCCTATATGAGCTAAAATATATACGATATCAACCGTCACTGGGGGCTTCTGGGACGTTTGCTACTGGAATTGTGAAACAATCTAAGGGCAAGTACACAGCACACATTGTTGACCGATGTAAATGCCCCCGGACAAGTAGCCGGTAATTAACCCTTTACAGCAACCCGTGAAGAGAAAAGGAGAACTGAAGCTGGAAACAATATGAGGACATAAACGAGGTGCACAATCATGTGACCAAACAGAAGCTTGCCACCTTTCCTGAAAGCTTCTCTCTGTGATGTAGCCTACAAAGCCTTCACATTCAGCCCTTGTATGTAAATGGTTTGGCCGGACCAGAACCAGAGAACCAGAAATGGCTAAATGTCTTCAACGGTAGCTGCTTCATTCAGAAACTTGTCTAATTTATGAAGACCACAACAACTGCTTGATAGATGATGACTGGTTTAATGATGATGTTGATGTGTACAAAAAAAAAAGAAAAAAGAACAGATTTCTTCCTTACCAGTGTAATTTGCACTGCCAAATAATAAACACACAAATATTTTCAGAATATAAGATTCTTATTCTCCGCACAGTTTTGTAACACAGCTAAAAAGACAGGATGCATCTTAATTTAATGTCCTAGCTGCCATTACACCAAGGTCACATGTGTCATGGCTCGCTCGTGTCCTTGAACAAAAGATAAAAAAATCTGTCTGGCCGGTGATTTAAATGAGACATATGTCTTTAGCTTACAAGGGGATAGAACTTTCTGAGCACTTAATGAAATGTTTGCGACATCCTTTGGTCAAAATACAAAACAGCGACAACACAACACCTACATTTTCCACCACTATTTACAACTCTATTCTCTCAGCATGTTTTTGGTAGTGGAGCCACTCAATCCCCTCCACCCCCCTGTCTACATCCATAACCTTCGAAGCACATACTTACTGTATAGCTTAACATACAGAATATAGCCAGGCAGCTAACACTAGCACACACAGTACATCCAGTTCAGACTATCCCTCCCTCTTTTAGGCATAACATTGTTGTGATTTATGTGTTAAACCACGGCAGGTTGTTAAAATACTGCGTCACAGAACTTAACAGGCAGCTGGGATTCGAACATCAGGTCAAAATTACTCCATCACATAAAATAAACCATTCCATAAACAACAAAATTCAACGGGGGTTCATTCCTCGGTGTCTGATTTACATTTTTAGAGGCTGAAACTGAGAACTGTTGCTTATACGGGACACTTTTCATTGACGTTTTGTAGTTTATTTTAGTAATGACAGAGCTACTGTTGGAATATACAAAAAATATTAGAATTAAAAAAGCAAGACCGACAGGATCCTGACTTCCCCTTCTGAGGTGCAACAAATAAGCATGATTTGAAACTGAAGTTGGGTAGAGATAAAGATGAGGATGGTGTCCAACTCTACTCGAACCAGTGAGTTTAACACTGACGCTGCAGAAGTCAACAGCTCATTGAACATGTTATGTTCAAACTAAGGGGGCATTAGAAAAAGTGTCGGGATGGTGTTTTCTGGGAATTTTTGAGGTGACTGAAGACACTGAAATAAATATATTCTCTAAATGAGAGAAAAAAAGTTTTTAACTAATACATCCCCTTTAAATTAGCTTTTAATGTTTTACAGAAGAGCTTGAAAAAATGCAACAATACATAACTGCCTGCTTAAATCAGGGCAGGGACTGCCAACAATGATGCCTTTCTTTAAAGATGCTGAACATCAAAATGTATCATTTGGATTATCATTCAAGTTTGTCTTCAACCCTCTTTGTCACTCACTTTATTATGATAAAGTTTTAAAGCCTAGTGTGTTCCTGCTCTTCTGTATTGACCCCCATTCTAAATTCAGGTCTGCAAAGAGGACAAAACAGCTAATTAAAAAGGTGTTTCCAAGAAAAATTTAAAAGGCAAACGGATTTGAAAAATCACTGTGAGGCTCAGGGGCCAGTTAATGTCTGTAGCTGTTGTTGTACATTTAATGACAATGTCCTCTCTATTCTGTTGAACTTTTCACATCAACCTTCAAAAAACATTGTTGGCTAAACACTAAAATAGGTATCAATTTAAAAATACAAAAAAAAAACATTGGCTTTATGTGAGATTGTGGCTGTGAGCAGGAGCACGATTATCACCACTGCTACCAAAAAAGTAAGATTTCTTTTCTCCCCCTGGGGTGGATGTAAACTTTCTCAGCTTACATGCGTCAAGTCTGAACAGATTGGACTTCCTCTCAAATGTAGCACGCTGTTTAAATTCTATACATGATCTATTGTTTTATTCTTATTCTTTTGCTCATATTTGGTGTTGAAGCATCAGAAGAATCAGGATCGTATTTTTAGCCATTTTAGCAGATTAAAACCAGCAAAGGGAATTTCTATGATCACGTATATATCTATGGCTTGAAATGTTAAGTATCATTCTTATTACTAATCATATTGAAGTGTTTGCTTCCTTACAATTCTTAAAGCAACAAGCCTTGCTGTTGTCACCAGGTAAATGGGAGGGATGGGAAACATTTAAGTGTATATGTAGAATGCCAGAAATATAGATGCTAAATTATAAAGTTAAATTAACACATTCTCCACAAAGAAAACTACATTAGATTTTTATTTCTGGGCCTAAACTCAACTACTGTGAGTCTTAGTTATTAAGAATTTGGTTATTTTAAGTACTGCTGTATATCAATATAACACGAATAAAAGACACGTTTCTGAGACAATATCCGGTTGTCCAGTCAGTTCTTAATCCGCATGATCTATAGTACATTTTAAATATACGACGCATGTAAAGTGTTTTGAGTCCGTGTGTATGTGTGCAAACCCCCAGAACCAAAATACACCTTTGGCCCTAGAGCGAAAAAAAAAAAAACAACACTCACCTTCTTTGCACAAACGCATGGCTTCTCGATTTTTCCCCAAGTCTTTGAAACTTTCCTCCGTTTCAGCACCTGAAAAATGAAACGATCCGACACAGAGGCAGATAAATAGTTGCACTTGCTTGTCTGACCGTGCTGTTGCTACCAGTAGCGTTTCTTCATATTCAACCAAAAACTGCATGCAATCGGCCGAAAAAAGGACAGGACTGGAAACTGTCGCGCTCCGCCTCGCTTCCTCGCGCACATTCGGGACGCTGGGGAACTCACCGTCGTGTCCGTGGAGTTTGGTGGCGTCGACCCAGTTGCTCCAAGGCTGTCCCAGCATTATTTCAGGACTAGGCAATGATCTCCGCTCCGCAACAGTCGCCATTGCTGTGGAGCCTTCTCCCCGCTGGATCTGCTGCTGCTTCAGCTGCTGCCTGGCCGCTCGGCGCTGCTCCCCCCTGACGTCATCCTCGGCCCTTTCCGACATTCTTTCCGCTACAATGTAACAACATAAAGAGTCAGCTTTGCTCGCGCTCGGATAGGAGGATTTTTTTTTTCCCCTTTCAAATTTTTCATTAATTCATTTATTTAACCGATTGACTCGGCAAACACGGGTTATTTCTGGTTAAATGCCACTCAAAAAATTTAATATAATAAAAGATTAAGAATTTTCATATTTCAATACTGGCAAGTGTCATATAAACAATAACATTTAATGAAGTACAGTCACAAAGCTTCAAGTGCATATTTGCCAGCCATTCACCTTTAATTTTTGTGTGTGTATATTTTGTTTAAAATATGCAGGGTAGGGATAGGCATGATTAATCAACGATCACTTAATCGATCGTTAATAATTTCATCTATGACATTACTTTTCTAATTGATAAAAGTAATGTTTCTTTAGACTGGTGCTTAAGTTGTATGTGAGAACATATTTTCCAGTGTAACCATTGAATGAATCCCATTTACTGTCGTTCATCTTGTAATGAAGATCTAAATGAGGAAACTGTGTTTTTCTACTTTTTCTGCATTCTAATATAGCCTATAAAATATACATTTTTAATAAAAAAATTATTAATGATTAATTGAAAATCGATCGTTAATTCTCACGGTAATCAATTAAGACAATTTGATCTAATACCCATCCCTAATGCAAGGCTTAAACAGAATATCTGTCTGTATTAAGTTATATTAAGTTAACTTATATTGCCCTGCAGAAGCAACCGTATAATTTACAGGTTTATGTCGTTCCAAACTGCATTAAAGTAGCATTTATCAAAGCTTTGTTAAAAACAATAAAAAAGTCATGACATTTCTTTGATTAAAAGAGAAGAAAAAAAACCATTTTCATGCAGGAAAAAATAAACTTTCCAAATGTAAAACATGACAATGTATCAAAGATATGAAAGGCAACAGAGTTTTGAGTCATGGTTTGAATCCTATTAAATATCTGTTTTGCAGGCCTTAAATAAAAAAAGACATTGAAAGTTGTGCTCAATGAACGAACTTACTAGTGATATCAATAGCAGTACAATACTGTCAAATGATATTACAACCCAGTTTCTAAAAAAAGTTTGGAAGCTGTGTAAAATGTTACAACAGATTAAATTAAATGATGTAAAAATCAATAATAACTAGACACAAAGCTAAAAACAGCACCCTAAATGAAAAGTCAGGCTCATATTTACAGAGAATTTAGAATATAAAATTGATCAAACTTTAAAATCTGCTTAATATAAGACTTAAAGCTGCGGATTGCTGATCATGTTTCATTTCATGATGTGATGTTTTTAGTCTTATGACATGTCTTGATTGGAGGCAGGTTTCCTCAGGACACAGTTAAACTCTTCTTTCTTTTGAATTATTTGCTTGTACAATCTTTCAATGAGCGATTTCATCTCCGTCTTTACCTCTGAAAAACTCGCCGAGATGCTCTTTTTAGACGTGGTCTTGCAACTGGCATATCGGTAAAAAATGTTTTTTTTTTTTTTTTTTTAGTTCCTTGTTTTAAATATTGATTTGTTTCCTCCTCTCCTTGATTTGACTCTTCCCTGCTTCACCATCAACTGGATCTTCTCAACATGAACAGGATCAGGTGTTTATCATTGTTGTACTCGTCAGGGACTCAAAACTTCCTGTGTGTGTGTGTGTGTGTGTGTGTGTATATAGAGTGCTCAATGCATTGTGAGTTTGAGTACAGATGTGTCCGACATCCTTTTAGGGTCGGTGTAACTGTAAAACAGAGCTTACCTCCCAACAAACTGGCAAAACTCTCAGCTTTAAACTGATTTTAGATTCATAATTCATGCACATGGATGGGCCATTTTTGAGCACAAATGGGATATTTATGTCTTGTGTTTTGCAATCCATGTCCACAGATTTGTAAAAGGTGTGCAAAGACTTGCAAACATTTTTTTAAGGAAGGGAGAAGATGTTGCCGTTATGCTAACAGGTGAGAAAACTTCACCAGTTAGTGCTCAGCAGCATTTTAACATCGGGTTTAGTTGAGTTGTGCAAATTTTCTCAGTTCCTGGATGCACCATGATGCAGACTTGGACCCATTTCAGATTTTGTGTACTTATTAATACAATGCATGCAGTGTGTCAAATCTTCCTAACAAAGAATGGAAAGTATTTGGTCAAACAACTAATATGAGAAGCCACATCATCTGTTTTCACCCTAACTTGCAGCTGCAGCTTCAAGGAACTCAAGCCAGCCGACAAATCAGCCAAGAATAATTGAAAAAATCTAAGACATCAAATCTGTGGCAGCATTTGAAGCTATTTATCTAATTTGGAGAACCCGAGGTTTCATAAACCTCCTGAGACCTGTGATACAAGCTCCGGTTACAAACTTCACTTTAATATTCTCTCTACAAACTTAAACCTCAGTAAATGACTCAGCAAGTAGTCAAATTAGTCAACAGTGGTTAAAGTTAGTGGATATACTCTTATATGCCACCCTAATTTTTTATTTATTTTTTTTAACTCAGGTTGTTCAGCAAAGGATAAACACTGCTAGAGTCACTTTATATCTTCACGTGAGTTCCCGTTTGCAATCCACTTAGCACAGACAAGCACCTAAAACCTAACCACATACAGCCCTCGGACCTGATGCTTGCAAGCTGGTTGAATCCTGATTGGCTGAGAGTTAGCTCGAGCTGGAAAAGGCAACACAAAGGAGATTTTTTTGTGTGCGTTTTTTCGACAGCGTGCCAAAGCACCAGCACCACCACCAACAGCATCTTCTAGAGCCGTAAGAAGCAGAACACAGAGGTATGTTCAAACCTTTAGACTTCAGTGACACACTAACCTGGCCGAAAAATGGTTCAGCAATATTGGCACACTGTCCCATATGTTCTGCTGCTTGACATCAGGGAGGAAGTGTCAGTGTCACCGTGCAATGAATTCCCCGACTCAACAACCTTTTGGCTTATAGAAAACACCACTAGCCAGCGAGAGGTGGATTACAGCACGTTATTGCTTTGTCTTCCAATAAATAAAGACAATACAGAAGTTATGAGCATGAGAGGGGATTTTGGAAGTGGGTATACTCTGTTCTGATTGGAAAATAAGCTGATTGCTGCATATATCCTTCACAACACCGCTGATTACCAACAAGCCATTACAAATCATTTCTGAACTTCAGAGTGAACTGACCTGCATCCAACATACAGCTAATTAGTAATCTGACAATGTGATAGGCTGAGATACATTGAGATGGATCTTCCATCCATCCATTCCTTTTCAATACTTATTCCAATGCAGGTTGGAGCTTAGCCCAGCTGTAATCAGGCGAGAGGCAGGGTACACCGCGGACAGGTCAGCAATCCATCACATGATCACGATGGATGTTTAGATCCATTGAGCTGTTAACAGTAATCATTACATTGAATTATGATTTTAGAAGATTTACACTTCTGGTGTTAAGAAGTGGTTCTGTCTGTGTGGAACCTCTGCAGTTAGTACCAAAAAGAAAACCCTGATACAACCAGGAAACTACTTGAACGGAAAACAAAACAGAACTTTGAGAAATAAAAAAAACGGAATAAATGTGACACTTAAAAGGCACCCATGATTGATCTGAACCTAATTCCTGGGGATTTCAAAGATTTCACATGAATAAAAGTAGATAAACTATTTCAGTTCAATTCAATCTAATTCAGTATTATCATGCAGCACCAGTTTAAAGCTAAATCACCCCAGAATACTTTACGTTGAGTAAAACTGAACATTACAGTTTGTGTAAGTTTCTGACAGGGAAAAAAACAACAACAACAAAACAGGGTTTACTTTCACTTTCAAAATGGTTCACCCTGATTCACTCCTGTGATATAAATATTGTACTGGCATGCAAGAAAACAAGAAATTGAGGCCCTGTACATTGTGGTACTAGAGATAACTTTGTCTTTATTTTTGTTTGATTTGTTTTTGTTGTTTGTTTTAAACTGGGATCATTTATTCTACTACAGAGATAAAGAATCATACTGACTGATCTGTAGTATGAATGGGATACACATTTATAATCTAGTCCTTCCTTGTTTGATAACTAATGCAGTAGTTGACTTAGTACTATTACCCTCCCTTCTGATATGGAAGGTGTCTGATAAAATAAATCCTCCCTACCATACGGCATAAAAGTAACACAGGCACTCCAAGCAAAACCTGCCAAACTGCCATGGCATGCTTAAAGTTCGCAGCTCAGAAGCGTGACTTAGGCTATAGATGAACACCAAACGTAGACATGAAAATAAAAAAGGGTAAACCTATAAATGAAGTATAAAATACACCTTATTTCCTGTGTACAGAAGAAAGGCATACATCTCAGTCATAAACTGATAAACTTCATATCAAACTGTTGAAAGCACTTGGACACTCCTAACTTGACTGCATAGATCTGTAATATGAGGATGCTGCGTTTAAAGACTGCAGACTACATTTTAAAGATAGTCCGGTGTGGAATCATTTAGATCATTTAGTAGAGACCACAAATGGAAATCTGGCATCCAGGATTGAACCCAAGTAGACTTTAGGGTGATACGTTTGGGGCCACTCGACTGGTAAGAGACATTTTAACTTCATTACTTGAGTACTGATATAAATATCTGCAGCAACTCACTGAGCAGACTAAACAATCATGATACCAGACTGTGTTTTAGTAGTATGAAAGTAACAGCGATGCCACTTTTCCTACATTATGATTTTTCTACAGAAAAAATATTTTGGTCATTACAGCAAATTTCAACTGTAATTCTAAACTTCATCTATCCACTTTCTATACTGGCTTATTCCAATGCAGGGTTGGGGGCTGGAGCCTATCCCTACAGCTACCAGTGGAGAGGAAGGGTACACCTTGGACAGGTCGCCAGTCCATCACAGGGCCAAGACAGAGAGACCAACAACCACTCACACACACACATAGGGAGAATTAAGGGTGACCAATTAACCTTACATGAACGTCTTTGGACGGTGGGAGGAAGTCGGAGTACCCAGAGAGAACCCGCGCACACACGGGGAGAACATGCAAACTCCATACAGAAAAGCCCACGTTTGATCCATTTGATTTGAATCGAGTGTGTTGTAGCAGGGAAACATCTAAAACCTGCAGGAGAGTGGCCTTCGGGGACCAGAGATACCCATCCCTGTGTAAGCTGTGTTGATGGATCAAGCTTGAGAATGAATGAGGAGAGGGAGCAGTGATCGATACAACAGAGAATAAGAGCAATCTGTTTTAAATTGGTTAGATTCTAAAGCACAAACAGAAACACCCACATCCCTGCTGAAATGTATAACGTTACCATATTTCGAGTGAATAAAGCTGAACCCCATATCCTCATTTTACTGTTCTGTGTGTAGGCGGCGGCGGCAGTGGTCTACACTGCAACTCCAACACATGGAGAGAAAAACATTTTTCTCTCTTCGACAGATATGAGCCTAATCTACCCTTTATGTTAGACCTGAAAAGAAATACTGTGGACCCAGTGTTGAAAGAACCTTTGAGCAACTTGAAAACAGCTTTATGTATAAATTGCTTTTAAAGGAAACGCATCTTTCTTAATGGCAGCTACTATTCTTCCAGCACAATCATTTCACTATCACAACATTAACTATTGAAAACTGGATGCGACAGATGCACGTACTTGCACCCATGTCACTTCAAATGACAAGCATATTAGTGAATGGACTGCGGTCATCGGCAGCCAAAATTCTTCCAGACATAAACATGTTTTCATCTGCAAGTGGGTCCAGAGGATGTCTGCACTACAGGTGACTAAATCGATGTTGTGTACGTGTGTACCGTCTACTTCTATGAGGCTTAAAAGGCCCATTTATGCTCGATGCTAAAGATGAATACGAAACCTTCCGTCTTGTCTCGTGTCCTTTACATGAGTAATTTGGTCTGTTTCTAAGGCTCTCGAGGATGCGTCCCTTGACGCAGCAAACCTGGCACTACCACTGGAAACTGGTGGGGGGGGGTTGTGGCAGTGTTGAGCAGTACACCTGACATGAAAGCAGTGAAAGGAACAAAGAAGTAGTAGAAGCCACAATGTTTTTTAATGGCTGCAGAGACCACTGCCATCTGCTGTGATGCCTCCCTTTTATGTCTCTTTCTTAGGATGTGCATTATCAGGATCTCCTCCACCATCACCATGTTTTTATTGTCTGAAACTAACATCAGAACTTGGAGGTGAACTCTAAACTCTGCACTGCCCTCTAGTGGATGTATTGGCCAACAATCATGCCAATGTAAAGGACACAAGAGGGTATGAGGTGATGTTTGAAATGAATGCACCTATTTGTGCACGTAAACGGAGCATAAATAAGCTTTAAGGCACAAATGATTCCAAATGGTGCTCTTACACCCATCAAACAACCCGGTACTGCAGTTTTAAAGCTTGTTTGTCCAATCAGAGACACTGTAGTAAATATGGCAGCTGCCATGTATGTGCACCTAAATATAAATGGCTCATTCTAAGAGAATAACAAGTTATTTTAGTAAGGTGATTAAATACAAATAGAAACATGTTTTTAATGGTATGTTACATTTTTCTATCATTGACCTTTGATTTTGTTACATCCTTCACCATCAATGGGTTTATATTATGAATCTCATAGACACCAATAAATTATTTAGTTTTTTTTATGTTGTTTTTTCTTTTCACCTGTAATAACATTTGTAAACATGGATTAAATATACAACACATTACATAATATATATAATTTATAATAATATTGAATCATATTTATTTGTAAAAAGGACGCTTATTAACACTATATCAAGAGGTGGGGCTTCATAAGTGTTTTACTTCTACCCACTCCTTTTCGAAATGTCTGCTTTTTGATATTTTACTTTTGTTGCTTTAATTTGCATTTGCTCAGCCCTGACTCTCTCCCGGGTTACATTGATTATACAATTCCATTTCAGGAGAAAATGTAAGGTGCTGGGAAATATATGAATATATGTTTAACAGAAAATACAACACACCAAAGAAAAAAATCTTGAAGCTGAGATTTTTTTTTCTTTTAAAAAGTGCATGCTTATGATGAAATGCCAACAACATGTTTCAAAAAGGATGGGATGGGACTTGATAATAGTATTTCCGCTAATCAGTAGTTTGAGACCCCTTTTGTTTTCAGTGTTTTCAGTCGGTGACTAGTCTGGACTACATGCAGGCCTTTTAGGACACTGTCCTCTGGAAATACAGAAAGCATTTCCTAAAAATGATCTATGTCTAGATATTGACACATTTTCTGTACGTTTCATGCGTTATTTATGTTTCTTGCACATATGTGCAAGTTGATCTTACCGGGTGTGTTAATACGCTCCCATGCTATCATGTGCATTGAACCAAGAGGGGTGGGGCCTCATCGCTATAGTACATTTTTCAGATCACAGAACATCAGCAAAACAGGAAGTGGAGGTGTGTTTTGGTCTTGTTGATGTGTATTTTATTGCATACTGGATGGTTTTAGTTTTTAGTTTTAACTTGCATTTGTGGATGAAAAGCTTTGTTCCCCGGCAAAGTTGTCCAAGTTTTATTTTAGTCATTTATCTTTAAATGAACATGGATTTTTAAACATGGATTTTGGGTTAATTTTGTCAACCTTTTTGGAAACAGGTTTGAGTTTTTAGTTAAGTTTTCGGGAGATTTTTTTAATGTTGATTTCTTTGTTTTGATCTATTTTGTGGACATCACAAGATTGAATTGAAAAAAATTATTTAAAATATCTATTAATATACATAACTCCATTAATTCTTCCGACAAGTAAGAATTCCTAAAAGTATTCTACAGCTGTTAGAAAACACTATTTGTCCGAAGAGTTTTTTTTTTTATAATAAGAAGCTGGAAGATCTTACCTTAGCGAAATAAAAAACAAGGAACTTATTTTTAGCTTGATCAGACGATCCTCATCAGTTTGGCTGTTTGCTAGCTGGCGCACACACTGGAGAGGATATCTGCAGATACAAACAAGCCAAAACACAGGAAACATAGACAATTATTGGCCAGAAATGAATTAGTTTTAGTCTCTTTTTGTTGTGCCATCTAACACAGTACATCAAGAACTATCAGACAATCTCCACAAGATAACTGTTCACCCTGACTTAATGTAGCATCAAATTCAACCCAATGTAATCCATTTTTTAAACATTTATATTCTTAGGATGATTTAAGTTGTCTGAAATGATGCCATATTTTGCTGTATTTTCACAAGGTGGTGACTATGAACAACACAATAACTGCTGCATATGTATTATATTACCTTACATTACTTTCATTGGAAGTTGAATAAAACATTCATCGCTGGATCCCCATGCGTAATTATTCTTGGGCATATTGCTACTAAACTTGTTGCTGTGTATGTTACAGAAAGGGTTTTTATATGGAGAACAAATGTTATATGAATGTTATATGTGTGAGGAGGTTAATATGGTTTGGAGTTTAAAGTCCTATTGTGGTTGCTAAGACAAAAAAAGGTTTTCTAAAGGTTCATTTACCATTTAATGTAAAGGAAAATAATTTGCACTCTAATAATCAGAATGTCACAATGTTATTCCACTAAAAAAACAGTAAGAGGTTAAAGGCTAAATCCTTGCAAATAAGTTTATACATGTACTAACTGTAATTAATTATAACATAATGTAACACTTCCCTGTTATAAGATCTGTTATTTTCTTAAATAAAAATGTCAATAACCCTGGTTAAGCCTGCACTGAACCGTTATTTGGGCTGTATAGTACAGGTACATCATAGGCCAGGAGTGGCTAAATATAGGAATCTATAGTTTTTGTCAACCAAAAATTGTTTGTTATTGAGAAGTTGGTGCAAATTAAAACTTTTAAAGTAGCTAACAGCGGTCAATAGTTTTAGCTGGCATTGCTCCAATTCAACACCTCTGCTACACCTTTAACTAGACGCTAACTTAACTACCGTCATACATTTCATGTAAAACATCTAAAAAAACTAAGTAAACAACAGACAGTTGGTAGATATTTGACAAAATACACAACGTATATAAGCAGCTATGTCATTAAAAACAGGCTCCAATCAGTGTGGGTCTGTGACTGGCACAATGTTACTACACAGCAGCGGTGGCTAAACTGTTAGCCTGCTAGCTGCTATACCAGCCATGACTAGCGATAGCGAGGAAGCTGGCAGAAGCCTGACAGCACAGCAGAAGTCATCAGCCGCCGTCGCGTACTGACAACAACTTTACTCTTACCGTGACTCTGGATGCTGTAGGTTTAAATGTGACACCGGGCTGATAGAGATCAACTGGATGTACTGGGCGAATGAGACAGAAGACGGTAGGAAAGAAGCGGGTGCAACGCTTAGCCTCTGAGGAGGTCTTCACCTGGTGCTTCCATGTCTGTTTACCAGACTGCATTCTGGGACGGAGACGTCATTGCGCGAGGACGCACGCAATTTACGCACATTATCAAAGTGTTGTCTGCACTAAAATACTGTGATAAACAACGACTAACCAACAAGGTCAAGGATGAAACAAGTGATAAATTATCTTTAGTATGGTGGTTATTTGCCAAAAAGTAATTTATTAACAGCTTCTACTTGGTTTTTCTTGTTTCTTTTTATTCCAGAATATGCTATTTATTTATACTATAAATATACACTATGTATTTTGGACTGATCTGGGGCACTTTTTGGCAATTTAATTTAACTGTTTGACTTAACTTAACCTTTCCAGAGCATTTTTAGATACCCATTACAACATAAATGACAATAATTTGCCGTCCAGCTGTAAATGGCTAAATATGAAGCCAGGGATTTAGCTTTTTGTATATCATATAGGAAATATTCCACCTCAATTTAAGTTAAAATATATATTACATATTATTTAGACTCTTTCTTCTTTTTTATGTACATTTAAAATGGATTTTTTTTTTGGGTAAAAATTACAGAAAAAAGAATATATCC
>JAOXYM010000003.1:31761582-31772421 GCA_028567055.1 Leptatherina wallacei | reverse complement strand
AACAATGTCATGATTTTCATCAAATTTTTATATATTATTACTTTTGTCAGTTTCAACTTATTTCAGTGAAGCAGATTTTTTTCCTTCTTTAATGAAAGGGTAGGAATAATTACGTTTACGACTGTATATACTGACTGACTGAAAAGGTACAGGCTGAAGCATATTTTGACAATTATATTTGACAATTTAAGCTACCCAGCAACATATATATATATATATATATATATATATAATGAAAAAAAGCAACTAATAAATTGACAGTCAAAGTGGAAGGATGATAAAGCAGTTTTACAAGATAAATAACACAAAATCTTTCACAAATTATCAACTCTTGTAGCCCTCAAAAAATGCCTTAAAAACCATCTTTTTAAAAACCAAAAATGTACCACACGTTCGTAAATTCATAACGGCGTCATTCCATAACGAGACTCCAACAACAGATACACATCTCCTTTTAATTTCTTTTCTATCCTTAGGTACAGTAAATTTGTAAACGTCTCTGAAATCATACTTTGGCTCTCGAAAGGAAAAGAAACCTTTGTATGCTGGCTGGAAGAGATTTTGATTTAGTTCTGTACATTATTTGCATTTTGTAATATACTAAATCATTGATTCTTATAACATGTGATTTCATAAACAGCTGATGAGTATGTGCATAATAATCCGCCGTAATAATAATTCGTATGGCTCGTTTTTGTAGGAGAACTATTGCATTTAAAGTTGTTTTATGCGACGCAGAACCCTAAATTGATTCATGGTGTTCTTTGTATGTGTAGGTTTACCCAGTACCAGAGGATGTTGAGCAGTCTGGCTCAGTGCGACTTCTCCATGGGGAAGACGTTGATGGTTTACGATATGAATCTTCGGGAAATGGAGAATTACGAGAAGATTTACACAAACATAGGTAGCAGGGGTTTAATTTCACCCATTCTTTTTCTTGTTAAAGAATACTTACAACTGTTGACTGCTTATAATTTACACAATTAACCCAAATCCTTTTTGTCCACACTGCAGAACAAAACATCACGTCTGCACATGAGAAGATTGCAGAATGCAAAAAAGAAATTCAGAGGGCAAAGAGAATACGAAAAAACCGTCAAGGTCAACAATATGTTCTACACTTACAACTTTACAGCCAGTGTTGTACTCGCATGATGAAATTATTGGTGATTTTAAACATATTATTTTAGAGGATGTCTTGTCACTGTGTCCTCTCCCCTTTTCCCTTTTTTAGAATATGACGCCTTAGCAAAGGTAATCCAGCAGCATCCAGACAGACATGAAACACTCAAGTAAGTTTGCATGAATAAATCCAACTATAGAATTATATTTTAATGCTTTATTGATAGTTAAACCGTATCCTTAACTTCGCTCTGGGCTTGTACAGACAGTTGGAGGCACTTGACAAAGAACTTCAGCAACTGTCGCACATCAAGGAGAATGTGGACGCAAAGGTAAAACCAAACATATTCATCTTTTCAGTTTAAAGGTTGAATGTTTTTCATCAATCATTTTTTTTTCTTTCTTCAACCTTTTGTTCCACTTAGTTGGAGTTGAGGAAGAAGCAGTTCCACGTGCTTCTTACAACCATTCAGGAACTACAGCAGACACTTGACCGTGAGTGCTTTTTTCATTCTCAGTAGCAAAGTTGTGCAGCAATTCATGCTTCAAATGCACAAAATGGTGGAAAATCCTTTTTTTCCTTGTTTTTTTCTCTTGTAGATGATGAGAAATCCGAGCAGGATGACCACAGTCAGGAGAGTCCGGTAGAGAACAGCGAGTGAAGACAGCCTGAATGAAATAAATGTAGCTTTTAAATGAATTTGGGTCAAAGAAGCTTTTTTGTATGTATGATTTTGAATAAAGTTGACTTGTTCATGTAAGTCCATGTAATGCATATCTTTTATTTTATATTACAAAATAGTTCACCAAATTTACTCTGGAGTCACATGGTGTTAAATAAAGATAAATGAATAGGGCTCAGTTAAAAAAAAAAAAGTGTGATATCAACTAACTGCTGCAGTGGAAGCATGGCGTGACCCGCTTTGACTAATTCAGGTGAAATTCAACATTTGTTCATTGATGTCGAACAGGAAGCAAGTTGGGAGCTTTTTATTCATGTTTTCATTTTCCATAAGGAGGTAAAAAAAAAAAAAAACAGCTGATGCTTGGTTGATACATGAAATGTAATTTCCCACATTCACCAAGAATCCAGAAATGTATTTAATAATTTATTTAAGAAACGGGTCCCACTAAAAATGAACCAGAAAAGTTTGTTTTTTTTTATAATAGATTTTAATGAGATAAATCATTACATAAAAATTTGAATGCTCAAATCAGCAGACAAAAATCTTCATTAAAACATTGAAACAATAGAAAAAGATACATTTGGATAAAAAAAGATTTGGTTTTATTCAGCTTGCAAATGCAGATGGTTTTAATTGTAATTTTTTTTTTTGGAATATGTCATTTCCTACATTAAAGTGATTTTCTGGAAACAAATACAGACTCATTTAAACAGTACAGACCTGGAATAGATCTGCATTGCATTGCACAAAATAACTTCTTACTTCTTAGTTTTACAGTACATTTAAAGCAACGATTCACATATGTTGAAACAAACCTTTTGGATTTGCCGAATTTCAAAGTTTTCTTTCGGCAAAAACTAAAAACTCCTGTCCAGAAGATCTATAGCAGAGAGTGTAAAAAAAAAATAAAAAATGGCCTTGGGGCAAAAAGCTGGTCTGCAGGATAAATTTGGTAAATGTGAAAATAACCCAGAAGATATTAGCTGCAATTTTTTAAAATAAAAGTAACAATATTCCTAATTTGTCCATAAAAAGAAAAGAAAATTCAAGTTCTTAATATGTTTTCTACAAGGACAGTTCATTAAATGTTAACATCTAATAATAATCTATTTTTACTTCTTTTCTCTAAAATAAAGGGGAAAATGTGGAGTTTTTGATACGTTCTTATTTGACCAGTCTGGGCCACTTGATGCATTACGCTGGATGTTTGAATGAGTTTGACATTCCTGATCTATAGCAGTAAGATTTTAGGTTTGGACTGAACTGTTTCAACTAAAGTAAATCTATTGACTAAACTGCATGTAACATTCCTACAGTTATAATCTTATTGAAGTGGTGCAGCAGGTTTGTGGTGCCACACCTGAGCTTCTAAAACTCCACCAGGTACGCGCGGGCCTGCAAGAGGCGCTTGAGGCGACTCTGCAGAGCTGCCCTCTTGTTGCCAATGTCAAAGTCTTCCTTCAGCAAAAACTCTGAATTCTCCTTGTCCTGAAGCATCTGTAGCATCTCCCTCTGCAGCTGGACAGCAGACTCTTGGAGCATCTTGTAGCGGATGACGAGAGGGATCTGGTCAGCCAGACGCATGCCAGCGATCTGCAGCAGGACGAGAGAAGAGTTTGAGCCAATACTGAAAAACTAATTGGTATTAAATACGTCCTCCGTCTGAATGAAAACTTACTTTGTAATAGGATTTAAGATGCACCATCAGCTCCTGAAGGGTTGCATAGTTATCGTTGGAGTACACAATGCTTCTTTCTGAACAGCTGTCCTCTTCCTCCCTCTTGCTCTCACACAAACTGTTGCTGTAGGTCTTGTCCTGAGAGTAAACCAGAAGCTCCATCTTGAACTGAGTTCTTAGCATGGCTTCAGCAGAAGACTCTTTTTCCTGCTTTATGGCTTCAATCTTGGCCTAGAAGAGAGAGTTTGATTAGAAAAAAAAGTACATTTTGACAGACAAAATACTGAGAAGGACTAAAAATGCAAAGAAGGCTAATCTGAGAGATGATGGCTACCTTCCCTGTCTTTACGAGGTTGGGAAATCCAGTGAAGCTAATGTTGGCCAGCTGTACGAACACCTTCTTAATCGCATCTGGAGGAAACAGAAATACAAAATATTAGCTTGTTAGTTAATATCAGCCGAGTCACGCAGCACACTGGACAAGAAATGTGTAACAATGCAAAGATCTGTCCTGATTAAATAAACCAACCTCCTATGTCCTTCAGTTTGGTGATGGCTGGTTCTTCCAACTGTTTGATCTGCTCCTTGACCATCACCTCAAAGGTTTTGTAGTTGATGAAACCAGGCAGTTCTCTCCCACGGTACCTGTCTTCATAGACCTCCACCTCCCTTTCAATTCTCCTGTTGACTGCATCACGCAAAAAAGTGCACACGTCAGAGCTGTAGCGATGGACAGCTGTTCACCAGGTCAGACATACCATACTCACAGTTTTCTCCGGAGTTGTCCAGGTGAATCTTCCATTTCCCAAACTCTCTCCTCAGTGTAGAAAACACATTGAGCTTCTCTCCACACTTAAGCTCCTCCCCTGTGGTCAGACTGATGGCATCCTGAGTGAACTCTGTCACTTTCTGCAGCACACAACAATTACAGGTATTTCATGTTGGTTCCATACGTGAGTACAAAGAAATGCAGTCGGGTTGGATTAACATCGAGCGTGTGAGCTCACATCAATGAGGAAGATGAGTCTCTCTCCTGCATCGGACGGAGGTCCATTGCCATATCGGTCCAGCTCTGCCTGAGTCTGTTTTAGCTTCTCCTCTATCTGCTCTTCCAGTCTAGGCAGAGATTTCTGGAAATCACACAGCAGCAGCAGGAGTCAAACATCTGACCACTGATGGTTATATATTCCAGTCAGTGGTTAAGATGATGTAATAATTCACCTCAATGTGATGCACAAGCTCAAGTGTGAGTTTTTCGGCCAGTTTAGGAACAGTGGCGTGGTCCTCGTTGTAAAGAACGCTGAACATAAAAAGCTCAGTTACGTAACATTTCATTGTATACACTGATTGTAAAATTACCCAAAACAGAACAGAATTACTGGAAATGTGAATGATCTTTAAAGAAGGCTTTCTCTCTCTCTATGGCTTCAGTGAGAGACACCTTCTCTGTGATCTCCTTCTGCCCCCGGCACTTGACGATCATGTAGCCCTTGTTTAGCTGGATGACTTCGTTGTGGACAATTTCAACCACTGTCTCTTCTGTGCCTTTGTCCACCAGGTCAGGCTTGGTTAAGATACCTGAAATAGAAATGAACAACTGAGTCAAGTTACTCAGCAAAAGATCTAGATGGGCCTTAAACGATATCATTTCTATTTACCCAGAGTCCTCTCTCCTTCAGGATCCACCTGCTGCGCCATCTTCAAAGCCTCTGTGGTGGCTATGTCCACGTTGCATGGAACCACCACCAAGCTGATGGTTTCTTGTTTTGTGATGAACTTCTGGATCAGTCTCTTTATCTGAAATGACCAATCCACATTGTCCAAGTTTAAAATTATTTGGTGGTAACATACTAACTATACATCATGTTGGAGCACATGGACACATGATCAGTGATGTTTAACCAGGTAAACATGGTTAACTGAGCTTCATCATTAGCAGTGGGGTGCAGAAGTTGCTGCCTATTGATTGGCCCATGGGGCATGACTAAGAAACCTCTTTTTTTTGGTAACCTGTGCATCCAACCTGTTTGATGTCTCCACTCAGAGGTCAGTATATGAGGTAAACCTGCCAAATCTGATGCAATAAGAAAAACCTGCGAGATGTCGGTACTAACCACAACAGTACTGTCATCCTGCCACTAGAAGGCACTACATCCAAAGCATTAAACCTCCAGAAAAACTCCAAGAAAAAAGGTTAAAGTCTTTTAGAATTTGCAGAGAAGCCTTTAAAGACAAATAGGGTGGGGGGAGTAAAACAAAGAATTCAATTCAAGTCCAAGCTCCCCTAAAAAAATATCACTGAGTTTGATTTCATTTTAATTGCAGAAATCATGCTTTTTTTTTTTTTAGGATTGTGTTACTAAAACCTGTGTGAGAGGGCAGCTTATCGTGTGGACCTGAAGAACCACCACACTGTCAAGCAAAAGTATTAATGCTTCCTTCTAGGAGAGATTAAATTTCCCCATGATGTTTGTAAGTCAGCAGGTCATGCAACATTCCTGTCTTTTCCAGTGTGTACAGTACTATTGTGGCTGGAGGCTATTGGATACAACAAATTACCGTAAATAAAATTAAACATAAAATGAGCAAAATGATCCTTTACAACTCCATGTTTGTGGTTCAGCGTATTCCAGTTTTTATACAAATATATAATATTATTGCATATTCATGATGAGTTATTTATGATGGTGTATTGGCCAAAAAAAAAAAGGCTCAGGTTTTTGGAGCTTTTTGTCCTGTTAACCAGATTACTTTTTTACTTCTTGGAACAACTTTTTACCAAAGCGACTGATGGTGTTGAAACACTTGGCTAGCCCACCTGATCCCCGATGTTCTCTGGTTGTCCCTTTACAGCCACCCTGGCAATGCCGGGCAGGTCGATCAGAGTCAGGTCTGGAACATCAGGGGAAGCGATTTCCAGACTGATGAGGTCATCGCTGATCCCCACTCCGACTCCAGCCATTTCATCTTGTGCTGGAGTGAGAAGACGATAGAAGTTTTTATCAGTAAATCCTATAAAATCCAGCAGCTCCTTAAGAGCTTTAAATGCTTTAATGAAGACATTTAAAAATGATGCACTGTTATACCTTCTCTAATTTTTTTCTCCACAATTGCAGGGTCATTTAGCTCCTCCTCGTATTCTTGATAGCTTATCTTTCCATACCACTCCTGTCCTTCTTTCCTTCTCTTCATCTTCAGTTCCAGAGGACATCGTGTAACAATACCTGGATTAATAATACGTCAATGACATGAAAGAGGAAAACATTTTGACATGACATCAAAAAGTAAACAGGATTATTTAGGTAGTGTAACTTGCTATTTGTCAAGGGTGTTTGCTTGAATTTCTTGCATAAATTTCCTGAAGCACAAATACATTTGCAATACGGTTTGCATAATCTTTCCCCTATAGGGCCACCAGTAGGCTGATATCTTTTGGTTCACACGACTTTGAGGTAAATTTTGATGGATTGCCATTACAGTATGTAGGATGAACTACATTATTCTTATTCAGCACCCCCTTCAGGTCAGATTTATTGCTGCTGTGGTCACGTTAAACCAATCTCTTATCTGTAGAGCTGATTGCAAACTATGATCAAGTTTAAAGAGAGTCAGTCAGACAGTGTGTGCTGCTATACTCATTGTCATGAAGTATTTCTGTAATTTTACGATCATGTATAAACAGTCATGGCTGGTTTACAGGTCTGTCTAAGCATACTCCCTCTTTTTTTGACAGTTAAAAACAGTAAAAGTTAAAACACAGATCAGTGACACTCCCAGGGAGAATTTTGAGTGACCAATTAACCTATCAGGCATGTCTTTGGACGGTGGGAGGAAGCCGGAGTAACCGGTGAGAACCCACGCATACACGGGGAGAACATGCAAACTTTCCACGCAGAAAGGCCACTGTTTCAAACCTGCCCAGCTCGAACCAGCAACCCCCCCCCGGCACAAACTCCGCCCGGGGCTCGAACCAGCGACCTTCTTGCTGAGAGGCTGCGGTGCTAACGTAACCACCACGTACAGCCGCTCGTGGGAGCAGGATGTGAATATGCACAAACACGATTATTTTCTTTTTATCATCTTCAACTGCATTGTTATAAAGCACCTGGATGACCTTAACAGGGCAGAGCACCTGTCTTAATGAATTTATTCTTTCATTTGAAAGTTCGTCATTACAATCAAAGACAATGTTTTGTTAGAAAAGTGGGCTTATTATTTCCATTTTCCTTTAAAAACGAATAAACAAACGACAAAAAAAAAAAAAAAAAACCTTTCCTATCTTACCACTTCCTCTTGGAAGAGCTACTCCCGAGAGCGCCTCCAACACCGAACTCTTCCCCGAGCTTTGGTCTCCTATCACGGCGATGGCAGGCAGCGCCAGGTCCTTCTCTACACCCAGAGAGCGGAGAGAGTCAATCAGGTCAATGCAGGGACGCACCTTTTCCTCATACTGCTGGTTCAAAGTATTCATGGTGACTGATTTTCTCCTTAAAACATAAAATCTTCAGAGCTCAGTGTGGCTGGTAGTCTATCAGACGCACTGTGAGGTGAACCAGGAGAAGCAGGTTGGATGTTCTGTTAGGTTTCGTTTCTGGGTAAATCAGGATTCATTGGTTCACACTGAGCTGCATCAACACTCTGATCGCTTTACTTCAGCAGGATTGATCAAATGATGTGCTGGCGATTAATTACAGTGGTAATGGGGGTTATTTTACTTATTATTTTGGAAAAAAATTAGTTATACCCTTTGAAAAAAATAAATAAATCTCACTTTGGTTTATTCTTTTGAGTATCATTTTCTCAAAAGGATGATGGGTAATTTTAACTTACTTCCAGGAAGTACGTGTAAAGCAGATTTGTTAAAAAAAAAAGAAAAAGAAGCAAGTCCTGCAAGCTTCCTTCAGCAGGTGATCATGTCTCTACAAAAGACTTCTGAAGCTCTTTCATTCACTGCTTCCTGGTCACCAAAGATCCGTTTCTGAGGTTATTTACCGGTAATTTGTTTCATTAGATAGCCAGGTCTGATTTTTTTCCTTCTATGGTTTGTTTGCATTCATTTAAAATTGTATGGTTTGATTTTCCTCCTGTCATGTGTTATGCATTGTGGGCTCTTACATGTTCCTTTCAGAAACATTATATGCCAGGTCATCACATGGATCAATGAAGCAAACATGATCTACTCTCCATAGTTTGAGAAACTGAATGTATTTTTGATTTTAGATCAATGACAAAACATTTAAAGAAAGCTCAGGCTTTATTTTCATTTTATAAAAAATTGCTCATTAAATCTTTATTTTACAACCATTGCACCTACAACATGGGAAAGTTGACGGCTGTTCACCAAAATGAACTGTGTTTTTGTTGTTGGGATTGAAATCCAGTGTGTCCTCTGCCGTGACAGCATGTGTGTCTCCCGGGTGCAAACACACCGCCATCATCAGACAAACGGCATTCTTCGTGAAGTAAAGCTCTGTGTTCTTCACATTCACTTCTTCACCACAACTAAAGCTTTCCACTGCTGTTTGAACAGCCAATAAATGCACAAGTCCTTCCAGATTTCCTTGACATTGTTAGAAATTAGTCCGATTTTCTTCTGTACTTCTCTGACATGCGCAGAAATGCCACTTCGGCAATGGTGGTCTACTTGTGGTGTTTGCCCGGATTAGTCTATAGTTGTGTGTAGATAGTCTCTGTTAGAAAAAATGGTGACTAAAGGGGGGAAAAAGGTCTGTTCTTTTTAAAAATGCTGCACAAATTTAGTGAGAAAATCCAGAAATCTGTAATCACAAACTGGCCAATCACAAGACAGTACTTCTGCATAACAGGGGTCCATGTCAGGTCTGGAAGAGGTGGGTATCAAGCCTCTGTGGACCCTAAGCTAGATTTATATTAGTTCGGTGTCTGCATAAGGTCGGTTACAGCGACACCGCCGCAGGCTCTGCACAGGTCCCAATTCCATTTGTATCTTCTAAGTCTTGTACTGTTCTGTAAGACATTCTGAGTTGCGTCTCTACTTAAAATGTGCTATCTCTAGAAATAAAGGTGAAGTAGAGGCTCGGTCGGTTTTCTCCAGTCTGCCTGTCCTTACAAGGTAGCGGCCCATTTCATGATGCTGCCATCACCATGCTTCATCATAGAGGTGGTGTCGTTCAAATGAGGTGCTGATCTTTTATTTTTCTCAGTCTTTCAAATGCAGTTATGGCAAAAGTCTGAGTTGGTTGTAATGTGTCTCCCTCTCAGAGGATTAATGTCACCATTCAGTCCTTATGGATGGTGTGTTTGCTCTTTCAGCATGTGGTGATGTCTCTGCAAAAGACTTCTGAAGCTCTTTCATTTACAGCTGGCTCCCTGGTCACCACAGATCTATTTCGGAAGTTCTTTAGTTTGTTTTGCTAGATAACCAGGTCTATTTGTCTTGTCATGTTATGAATTTTGGGCTCTTATATGTTTATATGCTCCTTTCAGAAACATTCATGCCAAGTGATTGCATGGATTAGCCAAGCAAACATAATGGATTGTCAACAGTTTGAGAAATTTTGTATGTTTCACTTTTTTGATCAATGACAAACATTTAAATAAAGCTTTGGTTTTATTTTCATGATTTAATATAAAATGTAAGATTTTAAAAAACTGAAGTGCTGGGGTACTTTCTGAAGTAACTTTGTTTGTATAGCTTCAGATGGGACAGACGGTCAGAAACTAGCTATCGAGTATGGAAGAGACTGAAGATAAGAGTCCAGCTTAGTTTTATTTATATTTAACCTTTTTTAATTAAAGCTGAGGGGAAGTAAACAACTGGTTTGAACTGATACAACACAAAATATGGCTCGGCACACAAAAAATACCTGCAGAAAGCATTTGGAAAACAGCAAAAAATCAAAACGGGCTACTTATATTGTGCATATATTAACACACTGTATGTATTACAACTTAAATATAAAATAAATCTACAGTTTCAGAAAGCCATTTGAATTGTAACAGTGAAGTAAATCTGACAACGTATTCCCAATGTTAGCTCTCCGTCTGTGTTAAATGTCTCCTTGCTAACAACAACTGAGATTATTGTGTTCACAGCACATCTGGTGTGCTGAAGTCGTATATGTTCATACTAAAATCACCTAAAAGGATGCGTGCCTTTGACAGGCGCTTAATGGCCTTCTGCAGGTCGACTCTCTTGTCTTTAATGCCTCTGTCCTCTTGAAGCATGGACTCCATTTTCTCCTTGTCCTGAAGCATCTGCAGCATTTCTCTCTGCAGCTGGATGGCGGACTCCTGCAGCATGTGGTAGTGGATCACCAGGGGGATCTGGTCGGCCAGACGTTGGCCTGCAATCTGACAATAAAGTAGGGGCGT
>JAOXYM010000003.1:31730087-31740178 GCA_028567055.1 Leptatherina wallacei | reverse complement strand
GGTTTTTAGCCGGCTAACAGCGCCTTAGCTTTAGCCCGCCTACCTCCGTTAGCTGGTTAGCTCCCGTTAGCTCCCGTTAGCTCAGGGTTAGCTTTATTAGCTCGTAGCTCAGAGTTTGAAGGGTGTCAATCATCCCTCCCCAGGCTCCAGCCCCCCTCTCCGCGCCTCCTCGTTGCCCATTTTTGGGTTTTCCAGGAGGCACGAGACTCGTTACGTTGCTAAGATGGCGACGGTTGGAACCTCCCAATGAGTTTCTTTTCAGCTCTTCACAAACTTCCCGGATACTTTGTCCATTCATTTTACAGTTGATCTGAACCCACAATGATGGACCAGAACTGGGATGCAATATACGGGTCAACGGAAAAGAGTGTGAAGCTACCGCTAACTCTTAAACTCACAGTTCATACATGAACCTTATCTCACTCTGATCTTCCAGAGATTTTTCTAGGGAGCAGGAAAAATCTCTGTAGGAAGACGGAAGCAAACCCTGTGGAAATTTGCATTCTCCTGCATCGCTCCTCCAGAATAATCTCTGGAAAACGGCTTATGTTTGACTTGATTGATATGGACTTTGCCCGATCTTGTCTTCATATTTTTCTGACACTTTCTGCTTTGATGTGAAGAAACTTTGTCGATCCATCATGACAGACAAAATTTCTACATCTTTTCGCTTCCTCAGAATGAACACTGTGAACCATCACATACTTGTAAAACTGACAGGCACAGACCAAAGTCAGGATCGTTCAGATAAACATGATTCTCATTAATATAATCAAATATGACCATGAAGCAAAAACATAATCACACACATCCTCTGTCCTCAATGTATTCTCTTGGCCCATTTGTCCATATAAACCTCTGTTAGCCTCAAGAGTTCTCACAACCATAATCACCATAATTAGAGCTGACGCCTGGTTAGCATGAACCTCCCCTCGCCCATATTGCAGGCAGCTGCACAGCTTGCCAGCAACTGGAGAGGATACATAACTCAGATGGACTATCCACAATGATCCTGGGAACATGTCTAAAGTGCATGGAGATAAGGCGTTTACACACCATCTGGTCAACCATTTTTTATGAAAAGTCCACGCCATTTTATGCCCAAGTGATCTTCTGCAACGTCTACCAGGTCTGAGAAAAAGATGCTGTTCATTTACAGAGGCCAACAACAATACTACTACAGAACTTTTGTACAACTAACAACAGTGTTTTATAACTTGGCTCAATCTTTTCTTAAAACCGCTACTTCTGTGGGAGTTTAAGCCCACTCAGTAAGCGTAACCACCATTTTGCATCTATAGCCCCTAGCACATAATTTTTAATTACATAACTTCTTATCTTTACTCCAAAGCGGTTCAACTTAAAACTTGTGTCTCGTGTCTCTTTATCTTGTGCCAAACTGACTCTATGGGCACATTCACACCAGCCTATTTGATTTGAATCCTAGTTCATTTGTTTGGAAAGTTTGCTTCGTTTGGGGAGGTATGAATGTGGAAATGAACACTGATTCAGCTCAAAGAAGCGGAGTCTGGTCTGCCTACAGCAGTGGTTCTCAAACTGGAGGGTGGATGGGGCAACATTACGGGGTGGCGTAGGGGATTGGGAAAATGTTGCAGAGGAACTAATTTTTTGACAACTTGGTCTCTTGGAAACATTCTGGTCCACACTCCAGACCAGCTGGTAGCAGCAAGGTACCAATTCATTTTTGCAGACCACCAAAAAATATCAAGAAGAAGAAGAACTTTGAAATAATGATACGTTAGATTCATACTCAGAAGTTGGATTTTCTGAGTTCCCAGTAAGAAATATGACAAAAAAGCCTCTTGAAGTCAGATATCTGACTCGGAAAGTTGGGGAAGACTCAGTAACGGCAGCTAGCGCCGACCTCACCCGTTAAAAATGGCTGCTAATGATGCTTTCCATATGACTTGGAGGTCGGAAGTCGGATCTGGGAATAGAGGCCATCTTTAATGAGAGAAGTCGGGCTAGTGAGTCTTGCCCGACTTTCCAGGTTCTTCCTAAGATGTTCTTGTTAAATTTCTGACTGGGAACTCAGAAAATCCGACTTCTGAGTCAAATCGAATGCACCATAATTGTTTGAACGCATCAGAGGTCATATAGACTGGGGGGGGGGGGCTCAAAACCTTTGCCCAGTGCTGTGCAGGGCCAGTTGATATCTCAAGTTCTTAAATTATGCCAATCGTACACATGATATAGGATTAGACAATATTGTTTATCTCAATAAAGAGATTATGTTGCATTAGAATTATACTAAGAGGGCCTCAAGTTGCCTATTTCTCCTTTCCTTGACTTAAACACAACTTTGCAGTTCTACCTTTTCTCCCGAGTCCGAGCGCAACCCACACATTCCCCACTGCTCTCTCCAGTAGCAGCAACATGGAAAAGGACACAGACAGGAAGCAAGTGGCCAACTGGGACGCTATGATTACCACAATATGGAAAACACACTTGAAATTGCACAATTTGACATTAAAAAAAGCATCAGTTGTAAAATGAGGATATTGTGGAATTTGCTCATATAAATTATACACATACATTATATACGCTTCCGCCTAGAGAAGAAGAAAAATGGCTTGTTTATTGCAAGAAAAGAATGGAGCAACAATAAACTCGTGCAGTCTTGGAGTTTCCTTTACTTTGATGTTCAAACTCTAATGTGGTTTTCACCAGAATCTGTCCAGTATGAGCAGCAGGAGAGATGTCCACCATGTTGAAGTGGCCTACGTCATTTTCATTTGATTCATTGGATGGTCCGTTTGCTTTCAAACTGTAACTGAACTGCACCAGGATAGCAAGAGAACCGAGAACCCCAGTTTTCAAGCAGACCGGGGTTCGGATTTTATCCGCACTCTGGTGTGGATAAAAAAAAGATTAATTAAAAAGAATAATGTCCGTATATTTTCTTAGCTTTTCTTGCATTTGTTTAAAGGGTAGGTGCTTTTCTGATAGGTCACAAGGGTGTGAACAACAACTGTTAAATATTTAAGCCTTGTCGGGCTAATCTCAGTCACATAGGACAATGTTTTTGCTCCAGCTGGGTTAGGTTAGCTGAGATTAAAGCCAAATGCTGGGTGATAGACAGTGGACTCCAATTTGTACTCATCTCATGCAGCTTTGGGCCTCAGGTGGAAGCTGAAAGCTGTTTACCTGACTGACAAGATGCACAGCTGCAGCCTTGGCTGGAAACCCCTCTACAGAAGCATTTATCACCCATGCGCTCTCTTAAGCTTTGATTTGTTTTGAGAGGAGACCACATAAAAACATGCTTATCAAATACATTAAAAGAAGAACGTATATATTCTGTACACTCAGACCAGGCTGGTCTGAACAAATGAAGACCAGACAAGAAAAGAAAAGTGAGAGAATAAATACTCCTAATTATCACAGGCAGGCGCAGATAAACATCTCTCTGTATGTCTGTATATTCTCTCCCGCAGCTGCTTCCTCTGCCTGTGATTTTCAGCTGGGGTTTAGCCCCCTTTCATTTGTGGCGGGGGCTTTTGAACAGGAGCGCGTGGCATTGTGGAAGGAGGGTGGATGCTAAGCCCCATGCCCCCGTGTGTTTATCTGCCTCTCCCAGCTGGGCTCCTCGGGAAACACGAGATAGAGAGAGGGAGAAAGAGAGAGAGAGAGAGGGGGGAAGAGGAGAGACGGTTACAGGGAAGAAGAGCACAGGAATGAAACCCGTCTGCAGTGTAAACAAAGCTATGAAACGTCTCAGTTTGCCTTCATCTCCACTGACCTACATGGCACTGAAAATTACAGTCACATTGTGACAAAATCATGACACGATTTCAAAGCAGTTTAACACTTTTAACACTTAAAAGATGAAAAGTGCGACTGCTGATTTTATCTACGGCCTTAAATGGTTAGATGTAGATAAAGATTGTGTCTAGTTATGTAGCCATAGCAGGAAAAAAGGCTCCAATGAGGATGTGAAGGAGCACTGGGGAAGATCAGAGCCTGGATGAGGATTATGAAACTGATCCACTGGCTTCAGGCTTGATCATCAATCATACCTACTGTCCAGTACACATAGTGTCCACTGGGAGTGTATGATAAAAATGAACTAGACAAACAATGGAGGAAAAGACAAAGACTGACTAGCTTGGTAAAAGAATGAACATGTTTTTTAAAAAATAAAAGGAGGACAGTTTAAGATCAAGTTGCATATTATCACAAGAATTTGATTCAGCCAGAAGCAGAAACGACAGAGGGAGCACCAGTTGAGGAGGTGTGGATTAAGTTAAGCTGCAAATGAGCTAAAAGATGCAGTAGGTTCACTGATGAACAGCTTGACATTTTCACCAACTTCCTCACACACACCCACACCATCCACCTGCTCTATTCAAGATGATAAGCATCAATGCAGTGTCAAGTGGCTGCCTGAGGAGGAGAAAAACACCTCAGATGTTCACCCATCTCCCTGCTGGGCTTGGAGGGGGAAAAAAACTAGGGCACTCTTTATGAATCCAGAAGGATGGAACAGAGAGTGAGACAAGGAGGTATGTCTTTCATTCTGATTATCAGAAACTATATTTAGGAATCGAACAAACCTAAAACTCCACCAAACAACGTTGTGGATTTAGCGTTTCCAGGAAGGAAATACACACGAGTGGTATAAAATAAACATTCTAAGTTGAAACATTTTCAGGATGGAAAGTATAAAAAAGGGATATTTCACTGGAGTGGTTTAAAGTTGCATTTAGAACTTTGACATATGAATAATACATTCAATGAACAATGTTAAATAAGCATATCAATGAAGTATTTTAAAGCAAAACAAAGTTTTTATCTTTGAATGCTCCCACACTGGCTGATAATATTGATGACATTATGCAATATTATGTCATCAAGCAGTGACATAATGAAAATGTGAGAAACCATTAGAGGCAGGAGTATGTTAGAGCAAAAATGAATCCGGTGGAAGAAATTTGGAGCCATCCAAGAAGAATTTCTGATGTTCTGTAACTGAACTTAAACCAAGTCGCACATGGCAGAGACATGGAGGAAATGTTTCAACACTGTGCAAGGATGCTACAATGTCTAGCTCAGCATCTGTTTCTTATTGCGTGCAAATTTTATGTTGATACAAACAAGATGTTTGCTATATATATATATATAAATTAATGGACGACCCACAGGCGTGAACTGTCCGACGCGAAGCTTCCGTGACGTCCATTAATTTCTGATAATGGACACCTTGAAGGGCACTTATACCATGGTCACTCATTAAGGAAATAAATGTTAAATCAATTATTAACATGTTAATGTTGTCTTTCATGTAACGTGACTATATTGAGGTTTCTTTACGATTAACTAATTGTAGCATTTATCACTGCAATTAATTGTGAATCATAACAGAATGTTTGCTCCTCATGTGTGTCATGCTTTGTTTGATGGACTTCCTTCTGTTAGTTATCACCTCTGCATATATACCACCGGTTTTTAATTAATTTTTTTATATCCTTGATGCAGCTTCTTGTTTGCAAACTAGCTCTGTTTCCTGCCTTTGCTTGTTTGGATTACTGTCTGTATTATTTTTACTAATCTATTTATTTTAAATTTCCTACTCCCAAATCACTTTTTTCAGTAGACTAATAAAAACGGATTTCATTTGCCTTCTTTCACAAGTCTGCAAGTTTCCTTAAAATGAAGATCCAAGACCACATATTGAGCCAATGATGCTCTACCAATGCCTTCAAATGTAAAATCATAATGCCATGCGTTTTCATGCTTGCGTGTACATACAGTATTTCTAATTATTTTGATGTCCATGTCCATTTGCATGACTGCACGTGTGCCTCTGTATTAGAATAACTGTGCTGCATGAGTGTGTTTGCAGAGTTTAAAAGCCTAGATGTGAGCGTGCAAAATGAATATATGTGAACAGAGAATAAAAATATCTCACCCGCTCCATTCAGGCAGAAGCATTAGCTACACACACACTAACATGCATGCACAAAAAAATAAAACACACACACACTCACTTGCTCTCAATGCAGCAACTCGCTAAAGAGTAAACATGAGCAATTTTACGCCAGCTAGTCGGGTACAAAACAAAATGGCAAACCACGACCAGACAAAAGGAAGCACAGTGAACTTTTGCTCGATGATGATGATGATGGGACTCGCCCTGACTGGCATATGGTTAACTAAAGGAGCACTTAAATCTGCTAAAAGAGTCCGCTCCAATGCAAATCTTACTTTTAGGTTTTCAATTAACTTGAACTGAATTTATTCTATATGACATTCTTACCAACACACATAGGAGGAAAGCCTTTTACAAGGTTTAAACTTTGATACTATTTGGCTGCTACATGAGCAAAAAAATACACATCACTGACATATCACACAGGGAAATAAAGTCTTCAGAGTCTTCAGTCTTCAGTGGAAAGTTATCTGATTCATAAAAAGGTTCACAGCAGATGCAACAAAACCAGTCGCTCTCCGTGGTGTTTGGCATGAAGTGCTGCAATGGGAGCACTTTGTGCCAAGCATTCATCTCTCCTTCTATCTCTTTTTTTTACCCAGCTGTAAGCTTCACTGACTAGAAGTAAATTTCCATTCGGTTTTATAACAGTGCCCTTCGTCTGTCCCCTTCATGTCACTAAGGGGTCTTTGTGGATTCTTGGTTTGGTATCATAGCTTAAAACCTGGCACCTCTGTTTTCAGGGACAGTCGCTGCCCTTATGAAGCTGGGTACACAGCAATGAACCCATGGTGGTGGAAAGAATATATAAAAGCAGGAAGGTTATTTGTAGGATTAAAGCTGAAACCAGTGATACTAATCAGTTTGTAGAAGTTTTGTGGAGTCACAGCAGCATTATTCCATGATGTTAGAAATGTCAGCTCTGATGGCACTCATGTAAGCTTGTGTGTGTGTGGGGGGGCTAAAGGCCCATTTATCCTCAACGTAAAAGATGGATACGCAGACAGACAATTTCGTCAGTCTCCTTCATCGGTTACGCACATAATTTGGTGCGTTTTCAGGGTCCTTGCACATCCATCACTCGACGTAGAAGACGGAGTAATACCACCTGAAACGGTGGCAGTAGTGTTGAGCAGGAACAAACCAGAGAAGAAGAAGAAAAGGAATGGGAAGAGGAAAAACACAGAAGAAGAATGAAAACGAGGAGGGAAACTGTAGAAATACACAAGCTGCTGAAATAAGGCTATGCTAGTGTTCAGGTGGTTGGGTGGTTAGAAACAACTCGGTTTGAATGGGAATTCCAAACAATTTCGCATATTAGTTTAGTTTAATTTGCTTTCATACTGCACATTTTTTAAGCGAACCAAACCACCTGAACAAAGTCATGCAATTACAACTGCTCACTAAGGGGCGATCTTTCCTGAAAAATCTGGTTCATTGACTGGCCAGGACCAAAAAACAACCCCTTTTTTCACAAGTAAACTATGGAGCAACAAACATATTTTACAGTCTCACTCTCATTGGTTCACTAGATGGTACATTTGCTTTTACATTGTAAGTGAACTACATCAGGATTCACTTGCAAGTGACTCGAAATTCCCTGTTTTCAAGTAGACCAGAATTGACTTTTTTGGTCTGTATCAGAGCTCGAATGCCTGTTCAGGTTGCTCCAAGCGAACCATACCATCTGTGGAAGCGGGCCAGAGTTTGTTTAAAGTGAACCAAACTGAGAGTGAATGCGCCCTAAAAGACACGTCAGTGCATGCTTTCAAAAAGTCTTGGTTAAAATAATTAATAGACCTGAACACATTCACACAAACACAAATTAACATTTAAGTGTGTGTTCCTGTTGATGCATTCAGACTCTATGATCTTCACACAGACTGTGAGATGGACAATGTGAAACCTGCAATCAATCAGCTTGATTGATAGCTTATTGTATGATGTACATCTAACTGTAGGGCTTTAGAGCAGGAATAAAACATGTGGCTAATTGGGAGATATATAATTACATGTGTTGGTGTATAACAACTGACCTCATCATGTAAGATCTCATTACCACCTCTGGAAGGTTAAACTTGACCAGGTTCTGGTTCTGATGTTGTCGGTTCCCATTTTAAAGAAAGAGTGGACCAATCTTAGATGATTGTAAAGGGGGATGTCAGATTTTTTTACAAGGTTTACTCTTGGAATTGTCTCCCCAAAAGACCAGGAGAAACTCGTCCATGCATTCATCTCCAGTAGACTGGAGTACTGTAATGGTCTTTTAACAGGACTTCCCAAAAAAGAGCATTAAACATCTGCAGCTGACCTGATGCTGCTGCTAGAGTTTTAACCAGGACTAAGAGATCTAGACACATCACACCAGTTTTAAAGTCTTTACACTGGTTTCCAGTCAGTCACAGAATAGATTTTAAAATCCTACTGAGAGTCTACAAATCCCAGAATACATTTGTGATATGTTCAGAGAATATACACCTAGCTCTTAGATCAAAGGACTCAGGTCAGCTAGTCCAGTCCAGAGTCCAGACCAGAGTCCAGATCAGAGTCCAGACCAGAGTCCAGAATAAACATGGAGAAGCATCTTTTAGCTGTTATGCTGCAAACAAGTGGAACAAACTCCCAGTGGAGATTAAACATTAACCAAATGTCGAAACTATTAAATCCAGGTTGGAAACATTTCTTTTTTCATGTATATGCATGAAATCTGGATGAAATCTTTCAGCTTATCTAGACTGCTGCTTGCTTTTAATTCTTTAAATCTAATTATTTTAAATTATTTTATTCTCTTTATATTCTTTTATGTACTTTTTAGTGCTTCTTCTGGTCCCTACTGTAATGCTTTTAATGTTTTATGTAAAACACTTTGAATGTTTTCATGCATTAAACGTGCTATACAAATAAACTTGCCTTGCCTTTAATCTTAGAGGGTTATAACATTTCTATCTCTGTATGCTTTTGCTCGCATTGACCTCTTTTGTGTCTGAACACCTGCGCTCTTTCAGGAACTATTTGTGCAGTGTGTCCTGTTTGATCAGACATGTCCAGCTAAAGGATAGGACAGGTTAACATTTTCCTTGTGTAATAAAAATGGCAGAAAGTCATCTTATGGGTGACTGGGAAACAGAGGTCCACTTCTGACCTGATGTGCCAGAATAGGTTACATACAACCCAGGAACTCACCTCTTTATAAAACGTACAATTTCAACAAGCTTATCAAAAAATCCCAAATGTTAATCAGACCAGGTTTAACACACGTAAACAGAAGCATTAATCTTTTATCATATGTAGAAGGGAAAGACCAACATATGAAAAATACACCGTTAAATTAGTAAAAGTTAGTAAATATGATATAAAAGCATGTTTTTTTAAAAAAAATCCTTGATTTTCATTGTCTGTTGTAAGTGAACTTTAACCGTGTATACCCAGAACTGAGAAATCACTCCGTACAAACTTTGTCTGAAGAACTCAAAACACACAAATATTGTATGTGGACCATAAATTCCTTTTATAAAGATATAACCTGAGCTGCTTGCACCTTAATAATGTTAAAGTGGAAGTGATGGCTAAAAACAGATTTATATCTTATTAATAAAATCCAATTTTCTGATGATGAAGAGACAGAATAAATAACATATTTAGTGCTGCTCAGTGAATTTTCCAATCCCAGGTGTCAGAACAGAGTAAATTACCAGTCACATTGCAATCTTCCTTCTTCTTTTCAGTGAAATACTTCACTACATTACCTCATGAAGAAGAGCAGTGCAGCAGCACTTATAGTATTGAGCTAAAGTAGAGGACACAGAATATTGTAAAGAAATGATGCTATTTCAATGGCGTTATTTTAGAAGATATAGATTCATTCAAATGCGCCTGAGCTGTGCCTGCAACTGATCTTTAACATAATATAACTTTTAATAACTTCATGAATTATCGAGAAACAGTGCTACATGTTTTTTTAATACAATAATTTTTATTCCATAGATGTATACAGTGATGCTTTTTAATTTCTTAATCATATCTTACTTTGAACGCCACGGACCGTGTCCCCCGGGGACTCTTGTGGGGGGTGCTCCGGGAGTATGGAGTGCCGGACTCCCTAGTAAGGGCTGTCCGGTCCCTGTACGACCGGTGTCAG
>JAOXYM010000003.1:31674312-31693019 GCA_028567055.1 Leptatherina wallacei | reverse complement strand
AGGCTTTTACATTTCAGATTTTACATGTTAGGCACTGTGGTTTTAAAGACCTTTTACTTGGCTGTGATAGCATAACTAAGCGCGCTTATATTGCTTAATTCCACAATGCAATATGGGCAATTTTCTTTGTCTATGATTTGTGTTTTTGTTTTATTTGCTTTTTCAAGAATATCATGTGTTCAAAAATCCAACTACAGTTTAAAATAAAAAAGTTATTTGCTTAACAATTTTGTTGTACCAATTACTATGAACAAAATCACGAAAAACTAAAAAAAAAAAAATACTGAAGAAAATCTAATTGGAACGACTTAAAATTTTTGTGGTTGTCAACTTAATTATATGTGCATTCAACTTAAAAACTTGTGTTTGTGCTACCAATTATTAAGTCAGTAGAAATCAAAAATACCTCGGATTGTAGAGGAAAAGCTAATTCACCCAACTCAATGTAGTTTGTTGGTTGAACATAATTTCATCTGAAGTTGTCTTAACTCAAAAAGACTTGACGCAAACTGTTGCGTTAATTTTTTTTGTTGAACCAAAGCATTTGTTTTTAGAGTGTAGCCTCTGAAATGATTGTTACGGTTTGTTAAACAGAGCATTAAAGCTCAACCACCGTGAGCTGGAGTGGTCAAACAAGCCAAACAATGAATAAAGGAAGGGAGCAGCAAATATGAGGACAAAGCAGTAAAAAAAACAGGATTATTTTGAAGTTATTGTTATGTCAGTGTTTATACTTGCAGTAATTTCCTTTGGCAGCTGTACCTTTTTATCAGGTTTACTTTTAAGAGCCCCTGTTAAGATGCCTTGTTTGTCAATTGATCATTATTTGACAACCTTTTTTATTTAGCTGTATTTTAAAAATGTGAATGTTTTTTAAAATAAGTACTTTATATGCTATTTATTTTTTTATGTTTTTGTTTTTTTCTACTTCTCCGGCTACTGTAACATCATGTCAGAACAGGAGCGCCTGTAAAATCTGACCTTTTTATTGTGCTTCTCTTGCAGCTTTAACATTGCACTTTGGCCAGTGTGGTCCTTCTTCACTCCGCTAATCCTCTTCACACAGTTCATGGGCGTGGTCATGTTCATTTCTTTGCTTGGATGAATGCAAAAGGTGGGATTGATACAGTTTTTACTTATTTATTAGTTTGTAAATCTTGTGATAGTTATTTCAAGTCATTCTTTTTAAACAAAGTATTATATTTGGCGTTAATTCCCTGAGAATACACAGTAAAAGGTGGGCTGTGTTGTTGATGGATCTCCTACATCATTTTTAATGTATTAAGTTAATTTATCTATTTTTTAACCATTAGAGTCTGCTGGCACCTCCCGTTTGATTATCTTCTAGAAACTTTGACATTTTAATTGTCAGGCAAATCTCAGGAGTGCTTTAGTTAATGAAGCAATCGAATTATCATGTTTCAGGTATCAAACCTCCGTGTGTAGCTCAGAGGAGCCCAACACAGAATGTTTTTATTGATTTACCAAAAAATCTGAAATGTGTTCAGAAAAAAAGTAAATATTAAGAAATGAGCACTTCACCCCTGACTCATAATTCCTTGCAAATATTTGAAGCACAAGAGAAATGAGGATTATTCGTATGCTCATCACTCTGCTGTATGTTAATTTATAGTCATAAAAAATTATATTAATATTGAATATCAGTCTTGAATAATCACATTCATTGTCTTTTGTTTGCAGCTGCAGAATCTGTCTCATCAACTCCAAGTTTTATTCCAGCACATACTGGATGTATGCTCTAAATATGGACACAATGAAAACATATAATTGGAAAGAAAAAATATACCTGGAATTAACTTAAAATAAGGGCACCATGTGCCAAGTTACAGTATCAATGACTTGATGGCATGTGGTGTCTTCTCAGTGAGCCTCCTCACATGAGTAGTCTGCTGGTCTAATTGTGAAAACACTAGACCCGTTCACTACTGGTGGAGTGAACTGGGGGCAGGTCGGTCTAGGATTACTGTAGTGGTATGCTGAATTTAATGATCTGGGTGTATTGTCTTTCATTTTAGTGTTTTTTTTTTCCCCCAAGGAAGGAAAGTAAACAATTTATTTGGTGCCTCGTGATGTGATCACATCACCCCGATTCCAAAGAGCCCCTCACTGTTCCCTTGTCCTGCTACAGTTTCAGTGTAATCTTGTCCTCCATGACCTGTTTTACCACCATCGTCTGATGTCATCTTTCTTTATACGCCCTACGGAGCCAAACGAGAGGCAAGGCCTTCTCGATAGCGGCCCTTTTCCTCTGGAAATGACTCAAACGCTTCCATTTGTCTGCGTTGGAGAAGCTAACCTAAACTCTGTCTTGGATGTTCTGAGTGGCCTCTGACATGTTGTGCTTGCAATTCTTTTAACTTGTATGAAATACAAGGACGTGAAAAACTGCTTCCATTTTAACTTTGGCCGAAAATTAAAGTCAAGAGTTTGTTTCTGTTTCTAAACAGTTTGTAGTGAAGAATGCTAAGAAGTCCACTTATGTTTTTGCACATTTTGTCTTTTTACAATAAACTGTTGTAACCAGTTTCAGTCATAGATGTTGTTGACAGTGAGGATGCAAGGAGCCACTACTTTTGACATGGCAAATTTTCTTTAAAAAAATAAATAGATAAATTAAAAGTTCAGAATATGGTCTTGTTATTCTTTCTTTCTCACATCATACTTCCCATACCATGTTATGTTTTTGAAAGCATTGACTTCTCTTGCAATGTCGATCTTAAATTTGAAAATGACCCAGAAGTTCTCATGGGATACAAGTCAGCAGAAAAAGGGAGTCAGGGCATTATTCTGCCATCTTTAAAACATTTATTAACTAACCAAGCAACCTGATGACAGCGCCCCCCCCCCGCGCTGATTCCCAATGTTCACTAGTGATCTTGCATGAATCAATTTTCTCCTTCATCTAAAGCAGAGGTGCCCAAGTCCGGTCCTCCAGAGCTACTGTCCCGCAACTTCTAGATGCATCCCTTCTCCAGCACAGCTGAAACAAATGGCTGAATTCCCTTGTGTGCATGCCATTCAGCTATGCAGAAGCCTGGTAATGAGCCATTGATTTGACTCAGAAGTTGCAGGATAGTAGCTCTGGAGGCCTGGACTTGGGCACACCTGATCTAAAGTCAGTGCCATATCCCCTGGTTGTTGAAACATTGGCAATGAGAAATTTTCTTGAAGCTTAGGTTTTTGTATCTCATCCTCTGGTTACTGTGTTGCAGCCTTGGTTTTCTTGGCCATGAGGACAGTGGCACAGGAGGATCATTATTTAGGTCAAGTTTGTTACTCTTGATTTTCACATTTTCTCCTCTAAACTTTTAAAATATTAGCTGATCATTGCCATACCAAAGTTGTTATTTTAACTGAAAATTGAACTTAGCCCTGATAGCATCTCATGTTTCACCTCATGTAAACACTTCTGGCTGAAATGTTTATTTTTTATTTGCATTAACATTCAAGTTTATATGGTTTACAAATCAAAGACCTTACAAATGATATGTATAGATGGATAGATTATCTATCCAAGCTATTCCCTGTTGTCAGAGGTGAACTATTAAACAATATGATGGCACGTGCAGGCATTTCTTGTATCTGTCAGGAATAAAGTTGTCTTAATACTCATTTTCTTAGTGATTAGAGGCATTTTTAAGTGAATATTATAGAAGGATCTATAGTGAACACTGCTACCATTACTACTTGTCTCTTTTTGGGATATTGTAAGGAAGTAATTGTGTATAGTAATTTAGTATTTTCCCTGAGATGACTGACATCAACAATCGTCTTCTACGTCATTTTTTTATTAACATTCAGCTGCAAATATGACACACAGTTGTTTTGCAGTTCCCCTTAAATGTGTTTAAGGCAGATGTTTTTTCTTTCTTTCCTTAAGTCAGCTCTAAAATATAGAGCTTGTAATATCTGTTGAAGCTCAACCAGCAGACTTTGACATGCTTTTTCCTTTTTCCTTATGATTATGATTAGGACCCTATAATCATGATAATAATTAATTATTATTATTAATAATATTTTCATTCTTCCATCGCCTTATAGGCCTAACTGTTTATTCCAATGCAATTATTGTTTTCCTAAAAATATTTATCTCAGGCTGGCATAAAAAAAAAGATAAAATCATTAAAATAAAAAAATGAAAAATGGAAGAAAACCTTAAGCTGCAGCTAAATTATAGTTTACAGTATTGGACCTGAATCCACAGCGAAATCCATCCAGCTGTGTTGTTTGTTTGTTTTTTACATGTTTTGTGGATGTTTCTGCCCCACAATCAACAAACACTTCCAAATCCAATCAAAATATTTACACTCGATCTATTAAGGCGCGCGGATACTCAATAGATCTTCTCTTTTTGTTATCGCACTAATGATCAATGATTAGAGAATCGATGGCCGGATGGCGTTGAAATGAGAGGGTAAACTTGATTATCTTTCCAATCCTCGTGATGTTTATACGGTGGAATCGCTGCGATGGGTGTTTGGGCCTCTTATCTCCACAAAAGAAAAAAAGGGGGTTTGCCAACTTCACATTTGAGCACGCGTTTATCGACGGTCTCGCCTTACCTGCTGAGCTAGTTGATATGTAAATAGCCCAGAAACGCGACAAACAAGTCAAGAGTTTAATTGTTTGATCAAGTCTATTGGATAAAGTGGATATTAAATGACACATGGAAGCTACCTGATAATACTATTATTACGGACAGATAAAGTAGAAGGGAGGTCAGCACGTGCGCAATGACACGTTTCCATTTCTGCTTCCATAATATCTATATTCATATATATATATATATATAATGGAAGCACATGTGCATCTTTAAGGGTAATTTGCAATTCAGTTGGCAAAATGGCAATTCAATATTTAAAATGGCAATTCAATGTTTAATTTGGTCATGTAATTTGAAAATGTATTTGGCAATTGATAATTTAATGTACAAGGTGGCAATGTATTCTTCAATATAGTTTTGATAATCTTAATGACAAACAGGAATTGAAATTGAATGATTACAGTCATATTGCCATGGCATACTTGCACCTTTATTCAAATGGATATTCATTTGTCAAAATGTATTGAAGTATGTGTGCACTTTTTAATGTTAAAATGGCAATTTAATTATTAAAGTGGCAATTCAATATTTAATTTCGTCACGCAATGGGCTTGTTGTCATAGTGGTAACTGAGGTCAGACACACCTGCATTAATCAGGTTGGCCAGTAATGAGAGACAGGAAACAAAGGAGCTGTATTAAGTTCAGGAAGTAGTGGAGTTGTGCAACAAGCCCATTTGACAATGCATTTGGCGATTAACAATGCAATGAGTAAAGTGTCTGTTCAATTGTTAAAATGGCAATTTAATATTTTATCATGCAATTTGAAAATGCATTTGGCAATTGTCAATTCAATGTGCAAAGTGGCAATGCAATCCTCCCATCACTTAGTATTTGTTAATACAATTGCACCACACGCGTTATCTGCACCAAAATTCAATTAGCCATTTTCAAACTGTCAGTCTCCTCATCAAGGCGGGTCTTCTTTAACAACGTCACTTCTGTGGCTGCCAGGTATTGGCTATTCCTCCCCTTGGATACGCCCATCTCGACCGACCTGCCAAAACCACCATCATAGCGGAGTGTAGCAGTCACAGCCAAACTGGGATAAAAAACAAACCAAAACAACGTTAAAAAGGTTACCAGCAAAACCAGCAAAAGAATACTAAACTGTCCGCGTGAAGCGCTGAGACGTCCAGCTCATACGAGCCGTCACCAATGTGAGTTTCCCCAGCGGTCAGGTTCCTACCGCACCGGTAGGAGCGGTGAGGATCGCCGGTGTCACACCAAAGTTGCGACTACCGAATCGTGTGATTCCAGGATGCTGCAGCTTGTTTCAGCATCCGATCAGCATGGATAGCGTGAAAGAAGAGTTCCTATAAAAATAGCCACCCCCCCATGCAAAAAAAGTAAGGTTCTGCACCCTTATAATATTCTTTAGTGCTGCAAATGTATCAAATCCCACATTTCTCCTCAATATTTGACAGTAAAGTAACTACAAGTGTCTGTTGCTGTCAAATAGATCTTAATGTAACTTCATGGTAAGTGTCAGAGTTTCTTCTCCCTGATGTCTGAAAACACGCATGTCACCTCTTTGATCAACAACTAGAATAAAGTGCAGGTGGTCACATTAACTGACATCGTCTGGAAATAGATCCACTCTTAACTACAATAAAAAAAAGAACATTTCATTTAAAATAATAAATAATTATAAAAACTTTGCTTGAAATGGGATCCATCTGATATTAGCTGTGACCGAACAGACATAATGGAGAGTTAAATATCCCATTCATGAATACGTGACAGTTGAGGTCACTGTCCGTCTGATTGATCACGCGCCCTGTTATTGTGGGGATAAATCCTTGTCCAAACGACCAGCGCGTCTGACTCACCCCCGGGAGGACTGCGGTTCAACTCCCGCCTTCGCCCTGCGACCACAAGCAGCACCTCATCATTCCTAAAGTATAGTAGGCCTAAGATCCATTATATCTCGCCAATTGAATTGCAAATTGCCCTTAAAGGTGCACATATGCTTCCATAATACAGTATATATATATATATATATATATATATATATATATATATATATAATGTTCACTTCATACAGAAATTTACAAGGCCTCCAAAAACTTGTTTTGAAATGGGCCTTCAATGATTGAATTATCCTAAATCCCTAATATAGTAGAACAGTAAGGACACTCCTCCCTTTGTTATTCTAATTGAGCGCATCCGCCCATATGTCATATCCTTAAAAGGTCCGTGTTCCGATGGTCTACACGGTCTCCTTAACATTTGCTCACAAAAGCACAAAAAAAACATTATTTAGAAATTTTCTTTTTCTTACTGGAAAGCAAATAGGTCTGCCATAAGTTAAATACAGGAGGATTTGAGTTGGTTTGTACTTGGATTAGAAGAACTGGTACAACAGATCATATGTCTGCTGCCTGTAAAAAAATCCCAGAGCTGTGGAAATGCCGTCTTCTCTTTCATCTTATCCAGAAAATCTACGCTTAACACCCGAGAGCCGGTTTGAAGGGATTTCAACAGGCTTGGAAACAATGTCTGGAAGAGTTTGGTAAAGTTTTTTCCTCTGTTATTGTGGATATCTTTGCGCTTTGACTTCTTTCCTCTTAAGCTACTGAATGGTTGGCAGCTCACCTAATTTCTCCGTAACATATGTGGGTTTCAAGAGGACGGAGGTCTAGGATCACCCATGAGTGAAACGCGATCTCGTTTTATGTGACTCAGCGAGCTTATTAGAGGCACAGATATTTCAGTTTCAGGGGATAGGCCCACAAGGTGACACTGGCATCTATCAAGCCCATCCACGGCGAGGCTGGACATTGAAACTGGGCGTAACCACTGAGCCGGACCTTAAAGATTGAATTAATGTTTGGCACACTACCTATCCGTCTGAATTAGGACCTTGTGCGAGCGGGTTCCTCAACAGGCCTCCCTCAAATGCACTTATAGCGCACAGCGTTGACTCTTCTCGCATCACTGCAATTATTGCCAAAAAGAAAAAGAAAAAAAAATCAAGGGACTCAGAATGGTGGAACACGGCGGCCTGGATATTATGTGCCTGAACAAGTATTGCCACAGTTCTTCATCTTCGTCTAGCTCTGAACAAGACAAGAAGATTTTCTCCAAACTAAAACTTAATATGTCAGCGGAGTATCCGAAGAAGAACGCAGAGTTCCTCAGCGGGCAGTACGGGACCAATCTGCTGCTGATCGGAGTGGCACTGATGTTGGCCATTGCGCGCCATGACCCGTCTGTCGAGGAAAAGCACCTGCTGTCCTTTGCTACCTGCCTCATGATCCTCCAGCTGATCTGGATGATGTGGTACATCCTGGTGCGGCACAGACAGAAGAACACACGAACTGAGAGAGATGTCAATGCAACCACATGCTGGATGAGAGGTGAGATTACATTTGCCATGTGCTATGTGACAGAAAAACAGACAGCATTTTATTTCTTTTTAGCTTTTGCCTATCATAATCCATCATTCTCAATAGAGTGACAACTATGAATGAATTATTGATTTGCTAAAACTATAAATCATTCTTCAGATACACCAATAACTTTGGAGCGTATATGTGATTCTTTTTCATGGTAGGTGGTTTGACTCTCCTCGCAATCCTCTCTCTGATCATGGACGGCTTCCGAATTGGGTATTATGTTGGCTATAGGTCCTGCGTGTCAGCTGTGCTCGCGGTATATCCTGTCATCCATGCAACTCACACCATAGCACAGGTAAGTTTACAGACCCATCTTAATCTCAATAAAGTGATAATCTTTCATCAGCGTTAGAAAGCGGGGTCTTTATTATCTGCTCACCACTGAGGAACTTAGGATAATGTGCTCTTTGTTGCAGCAACAATATAATCCTATCATTGTCCATGTTATTTGAGTGTAACTTCATATGGCAAGGGAAAACTTTGAGGGACTTAAACAATCGGAAAGATTGATTAGTGTGTATAGATATGTAATGTATTATATTTCTGATTTATCTTAAATATTTTTACATTCTAAATGATTCAATTTTCTCTTGCTTGCTCCTGTTTAGGTGCATTTTCTCTGGCTTCATATCAAGGATGTCATCAAGAGCTTTGAAACGTTTGAGAGGTAGGCTATGTGAAATTGGGAATTTTACAATAAAGACTTGATTCTTTTTTTTAAAGGATGTGTTGAAAATCTGCAAATGCACATACAGTAAGAAGACAGCTGAATCGTCATCTTTCCACATGCATGACTTTTATAAAACTGTGTCTGCTTAGATTTGGTGTCATCCATGCAGTCTTTACCAACCTCCTGTTGTGGTGCAACGGAGTGATGTCAGAGGCTGAGCACTTCACCAACAAACATATTGGAAGACTCTCTGCCTTAGGATATGAAAACCTCACTATAGGTAAGGGCCAAGGGGTTAATTGTTGCCTTGTACCTTGAAGAAAGGTACAATGGTCCACTTGAGAGCTCACTTCAATGGATGAAAGAAAAATGAAAGAGAGGAGGGTTTGCAAGGGGAACGGAGGTTAGCTCAGCCACCCGGTGGGTCTTGTTTGTGTCGAGCGTCTCTCTATTGGGTTTCACAGGAAACACAGATTTACTAGCGATGAGACCCCCCTTCCCCTTCAACTACCACCACCCTCCTTGGCAACCCCCCGCTTGACCTCAGACGTCTTTGTCTTCGGGCTGCTTAGTCCCAAGGGTGCTGCAATTACAGTAACTGATACATCTAAGCCTAAGGTTGGGGGGTTCGGCTGCTCCTCCTCATATCCGGCTGACTGTGAGGGTGGCTGCACCCTGACTGTTGCTCCCCTTTTAATTAAAATATGCAGAAGCACGATGGTGGCCTTGGGAGGGTTGAAGGGTAGGAGGAGGGTAGGTGAAAGGAAGGGGGCACACAGTAGGGTTTATTGAAACGTGTCCCAGAGTGCACATGCATTTCCAGTGTTCTGGTGGGCTTTATAAAGTGTGAGTCAGCATAAATTTAGGGTCTGCAGGTGTTTACAGTAAATGGGTGAAGGAAATATGACTTATTAAAACAGACCAAAAAGGAGTCAAATTGAAATGATATAAGATTTTATATTGCAGCCATTATATTCGGAACCTTTGATTTTATGGGAAATGATTTAAATGACAGATGGAAGAGGCAATCAGATTCCTTATTTAGACCAAAAGAGGGACCAAGCCATGCCAAAATATTTAATTGAAATGGAACTTCCTGCATAGAAAATACCTCTTAATTAAAAAATACATGAGTATTTGCATTAAAATGTGATTAAATCATTATAAGTTCCTTTTTACCCCATGTCACTATGACAACATAAGAATATTAATTCTGATTGTCCGTGTGTCCATGTGCTGCTGCAGCAGCAGAATCTTTGAAAAGAGCCAGACGTCCCATCACACTGAGTGAAGCTAATTACTACATTTTCCATCAACATTGTTCCATGATGATTGTTCCATGCAGTGGTTTTGAGCTCATGAGCTGCTGCCTCAACAAAGTGCAGCTGGATGAGGAAAGAATTTTAAATAAAGGGAGACGTAGACGGAAAATCTAAAAATTTAGCTCATGAAGTAAACAATAGGCTGGTTAGTAACTGGATATCAAGTTAATTTGTTCCTTGCTGGAAAAGTGAACATTGAGAGAATATTGTTGGAATGCATTTTTAATTAAATTTTTTTTTTAAATGCGTTCATTTTAACTTACGATCTGGATGATTTTCCCTGAAAATAAATTTGGCTTGTGGAAAATCTCATTCCATTCAAAATTTTTCAGTATCATCATTTAGTGAAGTGGTTCTCAAACCTTTTGAGTCACGACCCCAAAGATAACATCCAGTACATGGCTGCATCTCACAGATTTATCTTTGCATTCACGGTTTAATTTTGACAGCCCTGATAAAAATCCCAAATTTGTTTGATAAATAGCCTATATAGTTTTTTTCTGAATTATCTGGTGACCCCCTGAAATGATCTTGAAACCCCCAAATTGAGAACCACTGATTTTGTGTAACTTAATCCTGAAAAGTTTCACTTTTACCCCCACTTTTGGTCTTTTCTCCTGATTCTCTATTTTCTCTTTACGTTTCATTATAAACAGACACTGATGCGCTTTAAAAATCACATCCATAACTTTTAGGGAAAAAAGTTCAATCTGCACAGCTTTTTTTCTTTTTTTTTTTTAGAGATTATTTTAACCTTTAGTGACAGATAGTTGGACTTTCACAATCATGACGTTATAGTATGAAAAAATAATTTAATCCACTTCAAGTGGAACGTGTGCCATATTTATATGCGCTGTTCTTCATGACTGGACTTGTTTTTATTACGTCTCTTTAATCAATAATTGGCAAGTTTTTAAACTTGAACATACTAAAAGCTCCTATTACAGCTGGCCTGTAAAATGATAATAAAAATACTCCTAAATCTGTGATTATTTGCCATACTTAGATAACCGGCTGAGTAATATGAAGTTGTTCACGTCCTTTGTGTGGATAAAAACATAATTTGCAAATGAACAAGTAACGAATGCAGACAAACAAAGTAAAGGAAAAAGTTAATGTTTATCTGGAAAAGCAGAAATCTGAATGAGTTATATTATAGCACTGCCCAAAAGCAAATAGGGATGTCACGATTACTTCATTTTACCATTAACTGTGGTATCAACAGAGGTGGAAAGTAACTAATTACATTTACTCAAGTTACTGTAATTGAGTAGTTTGAGTCGTACTGTAGTTGAATAATTTGTAACTTTGTAAGTAGTTTTTGAAATAAGTAATTTTACTTTTACTCAAGTACATTTTGACCCAAGTCATTTTTCTTCACTACATTGAAAACCTCCCCCATTACTGAGTAAAAAATAATGAAAGGACAGAAAAAAAGCCTGAACGGCGTCACGCTGATCGCCACGGATGTCAATCTCCGCAGCTTCGGCATAACATCATATGTTTTTTTCTGTGAATCCCAATCATTATATTCATTGTTTAGTTAAAACAAACCTCGTTAAGCAAAATACGCCTTCATGATATCAATAATAAAAGTAACTGAGTAACTTTTACTTAAATTACATTTTAAATCAAGTACTTTTTTACTTTTACTCAAGTAGATTTTTAGATGGGTACTTTTGCTTTTACTTGAGTAGAATTTAAGCAAAGTAAAGATACTTTTACAATTTTTCAGTACTTCTTCCACCTCTGGGTATTAACTCTATAAAGCCAAACGTATCATATTTGACACATACAGTTTCGGAGACATTTTGCATCACTTTATTGTAAAAAACTTTGCTAAAAAACCCTGTTGTACACAATCTGATACTTGTCTTCTGCCGCCTAATGAATACCAGGAAGCAGACGACTAAACAATAATAGTTTTAACATATTATACGGTAATAAATGGTAAATATGCAAAGAAAACTTGCCTTGTTAATTTTTTCCCCCACATTTTGTTAAAAGGTCAAATAAAGACTTCAGATTGAAAAAAAGACCTTTCTCCCCATTTTTTCTGGGGTTGGGCTTTAAAGGGTTAAATGTCACAATTAATTAATCATAAATATTCTCCAATATCACCACTTACCATAAGAGAGCATGTCTGAGCCATAACGGCAGATCAGCGCAAACATGCACATGGAATGAAAACAAAGTTATTAATTTATTAAATGGGTCATCCTGCAGCCATCCTCTAAATTTAAGTCTTGAAACTATCAGAACCTTCATAAATAAGGAGGATAAAGTGGTTTTTTGGTGGATTAAGTTAACAGCTGTGGCAAACCACCCACATGCCCATAATCAGCTTCTCCTGCAGGGATACTGCCAAATTCCGATTTTTGATATGGTAATGGTGGGGAACAAAGTTAAGTCCACAGATTAATCTTTTTGCATTGACATGTTAAATTTCGACAGCCCTATTAAAACTTAAAGACCTATAAGGAGTGTTCATGTGATTTGACACATTTGTAGTGTTGGGAAATTAATTACAATAATAATCGTGATAATCATAAAATTGAGATTATTTCTTTGACAATAATCGTTCCAAGAAATTCTGTAATGGTGACATCTCTTGTCACAGGTTGCCTTACCTCGAAATAATAAAAAAAATGTTTACATGTCTTTTTTTCTTGTGAAAACTCTGAGCATGCAGCAACGTTACGAGCAAACATTGCTTTGCCATTGGGCGAAAGGTTAGCTAACACGTGTATTGACAGGTAAACTTCTGACTTGCACTGAACCAAAGCAGTTTCTACTGGGGAATGTCTGACTGTCTAAATGAGACTGTGATGTAGTAAGGAGAAGTCAACATTTAATAAATCTAATTAGCTTCTTATTAATTTACTTCACAGTACATAGATTCTTATTTTTGTGTTTTCGGTTCCTTACTCTCATCAGTGTAACATCCTGGTAGCTGGTTGTCATGTTTGTGCTATCCTCATGAAGAGATTAAAAACATTATAGACTTTGTCATTCATTGCATTTTTTTTTCAAACTTGTTTTCCAGACAACTCAATACCAGAATGCAACTGCACCATGAGCACATGCTCCATGTTCTCCACCAGCCTCACTTATCTGTTCCCTTTCAACATCGAGTACCACATCTTTGTCTCCGCCTTGCTTTTTGTCATGTGGAAGAACATTGGCCGCACCATTGATCTCTCTTCAAACAGAAAAAGTCTGGCTACGAAAACCCAGGGTTTGACTGTCGGCCCCATTCTGGGCCTACTTGCATTGGGAAGCACTATTGGGATACTGGTGGTCTACATTACCCGTGTAGAGGTGTCCCTTGAACTGCGTCAGTCAGCTGTTTCTATGTTCTACATTTACGGCATCACCATGCTGGTACTCATGTGCTTTGCTGGCGCTTCAGGGCTGCTCATATATCGAGCAAACCACATGCCGCTGGACACATCCAAGAACCCTTCGAGACAGCTGGACACAGAGCTGCTGTTTGGATCCTCTATGGGCTCCTGGCTCATGTCCTGGTGCAGCATAGTGGCAGCGTTAAGCAGCAGCAGCAACCCCCCGTATCGCTGGACCAACCTAATCTACTCTATGCTTATAGTGTTGGAGAAGTATGTCCAGAACCTGTTCATCATCGAGTCCCTCTATCGCCAGCAAGAGAGCGTTGAGAGGACGGATCCAGAGTTACCAGCTGCTCCGGAAGTCTTCTCAGTGACTTCTTCTCTGGCTCCCCCCTTCAACGGCATCATCAATAGAGCCTATGAGACTCCAGACAGGGCCTGCGCCTCCATGGGAAAGGAGCAGGAGGAGAATGGACAGGTTTACGGATGTCAGCTGAAGCATTCGGAAGTGCCGTTGCCTGTGGGCACCCAGGCTGTGGGCACCCAGGCTGTGGAGCCCCTAAATATGAAGAGACTGATCCTGAAGAACATTGCTGTTTTAATGGTAATGTGCAACGTTTCGGTGAGTGTGTGCATTTATTTCACCAACAGTCAACTTAAATGAATGCAACTAATAACAGAAGCAGCCAGCAAATTAATATACAGTATTATTTGGATATTAACTGAATATAATCCAAACGATCTTTTCACTTGTTGTTTTAGTATTTTTAGTTTTCTATCAATAACAATAGAAATAGAATCAGTAGCTATTAGCTATCTTGTGAACATAATGGAACATTTAGCTTCTAAACAAACATTGCATCACCTCCAGGAGCTGGCTTAAACCAAAATGGAACTTAGAAGGGAAAGACTATTGGGCAAACACATGATCCAGGATGAGTGCAAGTGTTGCATCATGTCTGCCAGAGCAATTGATTTGCACTCATTGTCCTTAAAGTGTCCAAAAAGTCCATAGATTTTAGTTAAACAAATATAATTTCTTTCTTCTTTCAGCTGTGGATCCTTCCTGCGTTTGGCTGCAGGCCACAGTACGACAATGGGCTGGAACAGGAGACATTTGGCTTCACCACATGGACCACAGTTCTCAATTTTGCCATTCCTTTGAACCTTTTCTACAGGATGCACTCAGTAGCCTCCCTCTTCGAGGTGTTCCGACGAGTCTGACAGAAAACCGAATGAGTGACGCTGCCAGACAACATGCACAGGAACACTTGTCAGCACCAGCTTGCGAAGATGTCTCACAGCGCAAGTCAACTGTTCAGGAGGCAGTCAGGGTCACTCTGCAAGAGACTTGAGAGCAAGCCATGGAGAAAATGTAGGTCCTCGAGATGGGGACAAACCGAGGAAGACAAACCTATTAGCCTGCGTTCCTTGAAGAATTACCCTGTGTAACAGGAAGCTTATTAGACATGGTGGTGAAATCTTTGTTTTCTTTTATTTAGAGGGGTGTTTTATTCTCTACTCGCATTACAGGTTTGCTTACTGGTGGATCACGTACAATATAGGCCTATATGCTTGATTTCAGGTGCACATTTTGTACTGTTTCACATAGACGTCTGACTTGATTGCATTATCTGACAATAACAGCAGTGAAGCTGCTGGAAATGTTTATAGTCTCAGTAAAATAATTGTACTGCAATTTTTTAAAATCATATTTTATATTACTAGAGCTACAAGTGCACTGGTTCAACACTTGACCCGTATTTTATCCAAAATTGAAACGCGCATACTGTACATGGATAAAGTTCTCGTTTACTTGTCTTAGTACTTTAAGTAGAATAATAGAAACAGTGTGCATTCTCAATCTCAAGGCTAGTTACAATCTTATCAATATATCTTTACTAATCCCTTTTAGTCATATTTTAGTTCTTTACTTGATCAGAAATTAAAATTCATCATTGCCTGAGCTCATGCTGATTTCCTGTTCTCTTGAGCTGATGGAAAGTTTTAATCTCTCAAAACGTTTTCCCTTCTTGAACCAGATATCATTTGATTCTCACATCTCAGCATGAACATGTATCAGGACAAGCACATCCATTAATAAATGTGAAAAACAGTCATTGCTGTTATAACAGCTAGCTCGCCAGAGACTGATGTTTACCCCCGAGGGAGCAGAGATAAAAAAACCATCACAGTCTGTGACAAGACTTTGCACTGTACAAACTCATGTGAGATTTGCATAGAATTTCAAGTCAGGTGTTCATCAAGTTCTCAGCCTGGTGCTATCTTCCCTCTGGGTTCTTTGTATGTGCCAAGTTGTGGGAAACAAAAAAATCCTTTTTTTTCCTTTAAAAAAAAAGTTTTCCCTTTTTTATGCAGATTGCAGAAAAGATTAGTTCATTTGTTATTTGTAGACTATTCTGATGAAAATCACTCAGATACTGATATGATTTTGTGAGTATTCAATTATATTGTGCTGACAAAAAATGTGTACATTAGTTATGAAAGTATATCACATGTCTATGGAAATAAAAGGAGTTTTCTTATTTAAAACTCAACATGTCACATCTCTGTGTTCTTTTGTAGTCATGTTATAACCCGTTTCCAGAAAAGTTGGGAAATAACAACAAAAACCTAAATCTGTCATTCTTTTTGTGTGTATTTAACCGACAGACGAGCCAGGGAGATGATCTTCCATGTTGCCACTGACTAAATTTTATTGTATTGAGAATTGCATTGGGGCTGTGGGGTGTTTAGCCTCTTGGGGTCAGTACCTTCAAGAAATATATAAATGATCTGAGCTGTGGGCTTCTCCCGGTTTTGGGTGCTGTTGGTGATACTTAAGCCTTGCTGTGAATTAAGGTGGACAAAGATTTGCTTTGTAATTGAGTGAAACTAGTGTTATATAATGAAGGTTGTCCAGCCCAGCTTTTGTCTTTGTTTTCTATAACTTTTGTTTCGCCACTCTTGTTGCTTCGTCTTTTGTTAGAAAATCTGTTGCTGTGATCCTTCCAGGGTTGAGATTCTTTCAACCAATCAGCATGTGACCAACATGAATTTAATGAAAAAGTTGTTTGTTATTCGTGTTGAAGAAATGTCCAGAAAATACGTCTAATGATATAAAATAACCCTCCAAACAAGGATGGGTTGTTACTCACCACTTTATACCCCAAAAAAAGAAAAAAGGAAATTACAATATTGCAAAGAACTTAGGAGCACGCCAGATCTTCTAACATCCTCAGTACATATATTTTAAAAATGTTCAGGAGTGTGGTCTGGGGAAACCCAGATGATGAAGACCAAGGCTGGAATCAGCTGTTGGATGCACGTGACCTTCTAGCCATATGGCTCAGGAGAAGCCTGCCTTCATAAACCATTTTCACTCAGATACAGTCTGTCGCTGCATCCAGAGATGTAACTTTAAACTGTATTACGCAAGGAGGGATCCATGACAGGTCTGTGCAGAAACTTTGCAGTTCTTTGGGAACAAGCTCATCTCAGATGGACAGAAAGGGAGTGGACACGTGTTATGGGGTCAGATGAGTCCCAAGTTTCAGCTACTATAGCCAAAGATTATATAGATCAGAGCGTCTGGAATGGTTGGATGAGGCATCTTTCTCTGCCCATGGCTGACGCGATGTTTAGGTCAATATGAGAATTTCTGGAGAAACGCTACCAGTAAGGCAACTAATTTATATGCGCCGCAAGAAGGTCTTCATGGAGAATGTGCTCTTCATGGAGAGTGTGCTTTCATTGGTCTGCCTGCAGTCAAGATCTCGCTCCCATCAAAGATGGGAGAACGCAACATGAAGAGTAAAATCAGATAACTGTAGCCACGGACTGTCAGACTGCGGAAATCAGATTCATCTCGAGCAATTATTGCCCTCCGTTTAAAACCGAAGAAACAGTGAACAGTGAGTTTAAAGAGATGAGTATTGTAACACAGTAGCATACACGCTTCTCTCCCAACCTTTTCTTCTCTAGTTTGTCCCAAACATTAATTTGACGCTTTAGATATAATGAAATTGGCCAGTAAAGACACTAAAAATCTTCTTTTCTTGTATCACTTCTTGACCTGTATCTGCTAAACAGGGGCTCAAACGTATATGAGAAAATAACAGATTTAAGGTTTTGTTGCATTTTTGACTGTGTCCCAACTTATTTTGTTTGTTAGTACATGCTGTACATCCTTAACGCCACTGGATGGCGCCAGATATTTACGTTTTCAAACACTGTTAAAGCAGAGCTTCTGCACCACTCAATTAAGTCTTGAGTACTTCGAAAAAGAAATCTGCTTTCCACATATCTGCCAAATTAGGATACGATTAAAGCTGCAAAGTTACCAATACTACTACTACTACTACTACTACTACTACTACTAATAATAATAATGATGATAATAATAATAATAATAATAATAATAATAATAATAATAATAATAATAATAATAATAATAAAGTAGCAATATTCCTCTTCAAATTAATGTTAATGCAGCTTTCTTCGTGGAAAAAACGTCCATATGCGACGTACTTTTAAATCTGTACATCCGCTCGTTCCGGTGACATCTGTAGCAACATCTGTAAGTAAAGAAGTTAGCCTAAATTCTGTGTCAGACACAGGTTGCCTCGTGACGTGATGTGATCCTGAGATTATGGGTCAGGCTACTCCAGAGAATTTGGCATGGGGCGTCAGGGGATTATATAGAAGTAGTGTCAGAACGATTTGACAGGCACGCAGACACGTCTAAAAATAACTATGACGTTTCAAGGCGGAAACCACACTGCTGCTGCCGCAGCCCTGACACACGACGCTGCGGAGCTACTGGCTTTACATGCTCGCTGAAAGTGTGAATGTGACTCACCTGTTCAGAGAACTCCGCAAAGTGGATGGGCTTTGACCCCCAGTGAGCGGTGAATGTTAGAGAGCAGGCAACTACTTGCGTACGAGAAAGACTCAACTTAAACATTCGTTTCAGAAGGAGTTTTATTATAACAACAACAACAACAACAACAATAATAATAAAAAATTTTCAAGGTGTTTGTAAATAGATATCAGCAGGGATATTTATTAACAGAGTTCATTGTGGTTTAATGTAAATGAGAATTTTGTGTGCTTTCAGTTGCGCCATTAATAAAAATAACCGGGCAAAGCTAAGCTTATTGTTACTAAAAAAAAGTAAAAGTGCATTATGATCCTTCTAGAGTAGATACATGCACATTTCAGGAGACGCTGCTATTTAAATCAGTTTAAAAGTGGAGAACTAAAGACCATAGATAGATAGATAGATAGATAGATAGATAGATAGATAGATAGATAGATAGATAGATAGATAGATAGATAGATA
>JAOXYM010000003.1:31663222-31674212 GCA_028567055.1 Leptatherina wallacei | reverse complement strand
ATAGATAGATAGATAGATAGATAGATAGATAGATAGATAGATAGATAGATAGATAGATAGATAGATAGATATTTTTAGTCGTTGAATAGACTGAACGCATTGTACCGCAGGCCATCTGCATTTCAGCACCATGGACAGCTCTATAAGCGCACTTCATGCTTTTTACAGTGAACAGGATGTCAGTCACGGTGATATGAAGCGGCTTTTAGCCCATTAATTACAGGAACTCACTTATTGTGTCTAGAACCTTTGATAAAATATTTTAAATGTTCTCATAATGCAGTCCACATACTGGTTAACGCTGCACTGTTACACTCCATATAGTCTTTTTCCGGTCACTGCAGTATAACGCATAAAAGAACTGTAACTCCTTAACTAAATAAGCTCTAAAAATTATTTGGAACTTACAATTAAGCTCAAACCCTCAATTTTATCAAGGTTTCCTCAGTGCGCTGTTGTGCGTAACACCACACACACAGAATACGTGACGGTGCATGCGCCCAACCCTGGTTAGGTTCGTGTGTAGGCCTATTAGGTTGTTGGGACTCCCTCCTCTTCCACAGCGCGCACAGGATATCTTGGACTGAAGGATCCACGGAGGCAGCCAGGTCAGACGACCGGACCGGCAAGGTTTCAATATGCGCTCGCCACTGTGCGCTGCGTTTCAGTCCCTCAGCGTACTTGGCACGTCGCTCGGTTCACTTTTAACGCGCTCGACCCTCTCTTCTAGTTTGTTTTACGCTCAACATCAAGCTGGCAGCCCAGCTGGTCATTGGGGACAATTCGGTGACTGGCTGATAACTAAGCCCGTCCCCGCACACGGAGCAATGGACTGCAGTTTTACTTGAGAGCGAAATGGAGAATCCAGCCAAGTATCTCTCGTCGGTGCAGGGCATTGATTCTGTACCGGCACCCCTCGGAGAGGTTATGTGGAACAGCACTGAAACGGAGGCAACAAGCGACGGGGGGAAGGATATGGTCGTGCGTACGGTGACAGGCTGTCTCCTGTCCCTGCTCATCCTATGGACCCTACTGGGGAACATCATGGTCTGCTCTGCGGTGCTGCGCTTTCGGCACCTGCGGACAAAAGTCACCAACATTTTCATCGTGTCCTTGGCTCTGTCGGATTTATTCGTGGCTGTCCTGGTGATGCCCTGGAAAGCTGTGGCAGAGGTGGCGGGGTACTGGCCGTTTGGCACTTTTTGTAACATCTGGGTGGCTTTTGATATCATGTGTTCTACTGCCTCCATTCTCAACCTCTGCATTATCAGCGTGGATAGATACTGGGCAATCTCGAGCCCCTTTCGCTACGAGAGGAAAATGACCCAGCGAGTTGCCTTTGTTATGATTAGCGTCACTTGGACGTTGTCAGTGCTCATTTCATTCATACCGGTCCAGCTAAACTGGCACAAAGCCACCGCTGATGATATGGCTGGGGCGCACAACTCTTCCACAAGTCGGCAGATAGAGGAAAACTGCGACTCCAGCCTGAGCAGAGAGTACGCAATATCCTCCTCGCTGGTAAGCTTCTATATTCCCGTAGCAATTATGATTGTAACATACACCAGAATTTATCGAATTGCACAAATACAAATTAGAAGAATAGCCTCACTGGAGAGAGCGGCAGAGCACGCGCAAAGTTGCAGGACCAACAGAATAGAGTGCCAACACCACAACACCTTGAAAACGTCGATTAAACGGGAAACCAAAGTGTTTAAAACTCTGTCCGTGATTATGGGCGTCTTTGTGTGTTGCTGGTTACCTTTCTTCATTCTGAACTGCATGGTCCCGTTCTGCGACAGGCCGGCCACAGACCGGGACGCAGGTCTGCCGTGCGTAAGCGAGACAACATTTGACGTGTTCGTATGGTTTGGCTGGACCAACTCCTCCCTGAATCCCATCATTTACGCCTTCAACGCTGAGTTCAGGAAGGCCTTTGCCAGTCTGTTGGGCTGTCGCAATTTCTGCTCTAACACACCTGTGGAAACTGTAAACATCAGCAACGAGCTGGTCTCATATAACCAAGATACCCTCATCCACAAGGAAATCGTGAACGCTTATGTGAACATGATCCCCAATGTGGTTGAATGTATTGAACATGACGAAACTTTTGACAGGATTTCACAGTTTTCTCACAACAATGAAAACGCCACCGACTCCGTTTGTGACTTGGAGGACTGCGAGGCAGACATCAGTCTTGACAGGATGTCGCCATTCACACCTAACGGATTACACTGACTCCATACTTTACATCTCCCTTGTGCGTGACTGGATATATTGACAATGTCATCATTCATTCGGCTCCTTTGTCCCAGAAGCTCCAAGGAAGCCATAGGTCAGGGTTCTCTGAGCTACTGAGCAGCGGGCCTTGCAAGTGTTAGGGGAGGTGGGGATGGAGGGAAGTGGGTTCAAGTAACCTTCTCATTGACACTTCAGCAGGACACATGTCTCTGTAGCCACAAAGCCACCCTGCCACCGCTTTGCGTCGTGTATGAGATGTGATGTTGTCCTGTTCTGAAAAAAAAGTGATGTGTAGGTGTTTATTTACATGACAAGTAAAGTCTGTGTTACTTTGTTCTAAGATTCAATGTTGCTGAAGCTGTTGTTTACTCAAAGGCTTTACTTGGAGCATCAGTGTCTAATGTACATCCAAATGGAGGGAAATTGTAAAAACTCACAGATCATTCATGAAAGAAACTTTGCTGCTTAATAACCTCATGTGTATCTAGTGCCCGCCTTTCCACTGAGTATGAAAATTGAGGGCAGCCTTACAGACAGTGCAACTAAAATAGTCAAATGCAGTCATTTCAGCGCCTTACAGTGAAAGGAAATTTTTGAGACATGCAAGGAATGTGTCCCAGGGAGTTTAAGTTATATGATGCCAAAATGCATTATTGAAGTGTTTTGCCACTGCAACCACTCCGGTGACTCCTTCAGCACACCTGCTCTGTTCCATGTGGACTATTACGCAGTTTGATACAAACATAGAAAACCGCAGGCTTTGACAGGGCGAAGTGTGATGCAAAAGCACAAAATCTAGTGTGAATAATGGATAAAATCCACCTGCATGTACTGGCATCTTTAATCCACAGTGAAAATGTGAATAAAATCAGCAGAGACATTTTAACATGTTCTAATTATTGCTCTTTTCTATTACTTAATTTGTTATTGAGGCCAAAACTAATGTAACGTTTCAACCTTATCAGCCACATTCATCTTCTACCGAACAGAAAAAGAGAGAAATAATCAAGACTGTCTTACAGAACACGACCAAAGACTTCAAGGAGTGAATCAATAACTCAGACACAGTAGGTCTATGGTGTTTTGTCAGCTGGAGGAATTGTTTCTGTGAAAAGCCCACACACACGTGAGGCCAATGGGCCAACACAACTGGATGTCATATGTCACCTCTCCCACATCTTTATACTGTGCAGATGACCTGATCTGAATGTACGACTGTCCTTTAAATGGTGAAGTGTGTCATCATTTGTCTAATAAAATACTGTCATGCAGAGAGGAACACAGTGCATCAGTGTTGTCCCAAACTATCGTGTCATTTGGTTTCACAAATGGAACATTTCAGGTTGGAGAATTTTTAATCTTCAGGCTAACTTGTATTTTCAGTCTCCCGAGCAATGACTTTAAAAACATTTCTTCTTTTGGTATTTTGTCCTCTTTGGATTTCTTTTTTTAAAAGCACATACTGACAGAAAATGTCAGCAGTGAAACAGAGAGTGAGGGGGAGGACATGCAACAGAGATCCCCAGCAGGCTCAGTGGACATTGTGGTTTTGGTGTGCTGCTCCTCAGGACACTTTATTAGTCTGACCCGTTTTCCACAGGTTCAGAAATCTGATCTTTCCTCTGGCACATGCAGAGAGATCTGAATCCTGCAAGTACATGTGGCACAGTTGTGTAATTAAAAGAGCAAATTTGGAAGCAAAACAGAACCTGAACTTTTTTTTCTTCTTTGGCCTGTATTGCTGATCATTATTATTTATTTTCCTTTGGACCAATGATGTAGAAAAATAACAATGCTCAGAGCAAATGGAATAGCATCATACATCTGTACATCCACTTTGTTGAACTGCCAGCAGCATCTGTTAGTTCAGCTTGTCTCTACAGAAAAAATCCTCTGTGTGCAAATCCCACCACCATGTCTTTAACAGACAAGCTAACAATAAGAAACTTGAAAGTTCACGGAAGTAAATACATATGAATGCATTCACTCTTTGTTGGAAACTGACACCCAGACTCTGGATATTTAACTGCCAGGTTCAAAGTGATTATATAGGCATGGGTGGGTGGCAGGAAGTGGACAAATTATTATTTGAGGAATGCTGGATTAACAATCCAATACCTGCCTGAGAGACATTTCAAAGCTATATAGAACAAAGAGAAACTAGGAGGGTGGTAGGAGAGAGCAGCTCTCTGCTGAAGCCCTGTCTGGTATTTTTAAGGAAAGCAATCTCTTGTGTTTCTCCTTCGCAGATGCTCCACCTCCCCAAAAACTTTTTGAAATTTCTTGTGTGATCTCGCGATCTTGGAAAAAGACAGATGGATAGTTAAAGAATGGCACTGAAAACATTGGCTACCTCCTCTGCCAAGGGAAGAATGAAACCTGTGCCAATTATCTGAGGCGCTGCATTCATCTTCTTTAAGTTTGCTTACTCTTAGGGGGCACTTACTGCAATATGTTCATAAACAGCACAAAAACAAGGTAAACTATTCTCAACAAAGACATATTTGATTTTTAAAACTAGTTGACCACTTATTTAATACCCATTCACACGCTCATCCTTACAACAAAGTGTAAGAGTTCAGTATCTTGCAGAGAAACATTTGTCATGTGGAGAGAGCTGGGATCTCTTGATCTGCATTGTTGAATCCTGCTCTGACTCCCCAGCCTCTCGCAGCCCCACATACAGGTGTCGGATGATTTAAGGAGAGATTTTAGTCAAATTGAAACTCCAACGATCCAACACATCAACCTTTCTAAGCCTTCTGAAGTTTGTTGCAAGCTGGTGCAGATGAATATAAAAACTGTAATACTTTGTGGCTGTGGGAGTTGGATAGATTAACTTTTCTAAATCGGTATGCTTATGAGTTTGGTGACTTCGACAGTCTGGGGGCTTCTGATAATAACCCCCCAAACTGTTTACCAATCTGTCAACAGTCAAGTTGAACTGCAGGGAATCTACTGTAGATACATAAACATGTTGCTTCTTTCTTAATAACACTGTACTAATATAATATATAAATGAATGAAGATATTAATGTAAATTTAAAGAAATACTCAAGTTTGATTGATGCAGTTAACATAAAAAATAAGTTATAGAGTACAGAGAAGCAATGAGCAAAATGGACTTGAAGCTAGAAAGAAAAAAGCTATATCTAAATTTCTAACAAAATATCTTCATGAAGCTAATTTATCTCTAGCTTGTAAGATTGAATCTTATCCCCCACGATTGGATTAATTAGATTATATGATGCAGTTCTAGGTCTAAAACATTTTCATATATTTTTTTGCACCTAGTTGAGTTAGAATAAGAAAATATGAAATGAAACTGATCAAATATAATACAAATAATTTATATCCATGCATGGAATATATCCATTAATAGAATGAAACAATGTTTGATATCATAGTATCTATACTGAGTTTTACACAGCATAAACTGGCAGGAAATAAAAACAATGTAAATGTACATTTCTTTTAGCCACTCATATTTTTAAAGCTAGATTGAAAAAAATCTAAAAATATCTCAAGAACGTCATTATGTCACTTGGACATAGCAACTTAGTGACAGAAATGGAACTCGGAACTTAGATGAAAGCGTGTAAATTGTCCACAATTGAGAGACTAAATTACTTTAAGAAGAAAACCTGGTAACTGAAGCCCTGCCTGATGCTGCTCTTCACTGTTTTCACCTCTATCCTAATGATCAGTGTTCTTCCCAGAAGATGAAAGACATGAGCGGATGAGTAGGAAGTGTTCAGCAGAGCAGATCAGACTTCGTCAGAACCGAAATATCTCAGTAACAAATCATCAGCTTCGATTGAACTCATGATCACAGGTGCAGAAATGCTGCACTTTGACTCTGCATTTTTAACCAGTCTTGACTTATTTTGCTGGTGATTAAAAGGAGGGAGTTATTTTGATATCTAAGGCTAACACATTTTGCATGCAGCTGCAACTAATTTACTTCAAGTGAAACAATAAAGAAGGTCCTTTTGAAAGATTTATTTGGAGCCATTTTCTTTTTCTTTAAAAAAAAAAAAGAAATCATTGATTAAATGAATGAAAAATACTAAAACAGAAGCCTTCCCTGTGGGCATGCTGTTGACAAGCTCTCTATGCCGTGTCCTTGCAGTGCAGAACAGATATGAGAGGTGGTTTGACCTCGATATTCGGCCATGACAGGAGAGCTGGAGAGGATGAGGAGGCAGGCTTAGGGGGGTTACACCATCCGTCAGGGCGCATTCATCAAAATCACTCTCTTTTCTTCTGCGCACACGCACACACAGGAGCAAGCAGCACCCACATTTAAAACAAATAGTCGTACCATTGTTTGAAGAGATTTCTTTGATTCCCCTTTCACTGTGTATTTACTCTGTTAGAGTAAAAAAAAAAAATCCCCACAGAAAGCATTTGTCTCTTAACTCTCTGCTCTCAGCATCCGTGTTCCTTCATCTTAAAAAGATTAGTTACTAAAGGAAAAATAGAAAGGCTGTTAAACATCCTGTTTCCTTTACCTTTCAAATTAACTGGATCATATAGTTTACATAATTTTGAGCTTTTCAGGCTTCTTCAAAGGGTGAGGTCTGAAAATGAAGCCCATTAAAATCCAGCCGGTCAGTGAGGACGTTGGACTAAAATGTGGATAACAAAAAAAAACTGCTGTTGAAGTTATATGAACGCATCATGTGGCTTGTTTTCTACATGTATGCTTTCATTACACATTTTAGCTTCATGCAAAGGAAACAATGCAGGTCATGTCACATTAGGGTTATTACAGTGCTGAACAGCGGAACTGTCGGAGTGTCTCCCTCACCGACAAACCCGACACAGAATCAATATGTCGAATTAGAACCAAAAAAGAAAAGAAAACAGGAGCCAGACATCGATGCTCCAGATAAACAGAATGCAACTGGTAAAACCAAATAAATAAGTAAATAGTAGCGGAGGAGGTCGTTTAGGAGGTTTTCTTCCACAGTTCACATGTTGGAAGTTCCCTTCAGAAAAACACTGAACCCATCACTGCCCACCAGTGCTTTTCTCCCTTTTAGCCACTTTAGATAAAAGCATCTAATTGTTCTGCAAATGACACTTGGATTGTTGCGCTGTCTGGCCAGCTGCATCTGTAGGGCAAAAAAGCAATTACCTGCTTAACTATCAACATAATTTGACTGTTGCTTTCTAACTGCAGCAGCAAGTGCAAATTAATTTTATCTTTTACCCATTTATTAATGTACATGGTGATGGGGAAGATTGTCAGCTTCTAGCAAACAACAGCTGGCTAATGAAACAACATCTATTCTGGCATTCTGGATCAAAAACTGAACAAGAGAGCACTGAAAACAAAGTTTAAATTTGAACTAATATAAACGGCACACCCCTTTTGGCATTTTTCACTCATCATCTATGGTGTTTGGGGGTCTTTTACATTCTGGTTGCGGTTAAATCGCAGCGCTGGCTAACATCCTCTCAATGTACAATGTGAAATGCTACAAAACTGTGAGCTAAGAACATGCATCCGTTACTGGCTGTGCAATAACTATGCATTTTCATGAGATAAATTAATTTACATGTAAACTTTACATGTAAATTTGAAAAATTTACTTTAAATAAAAATGGAAAAAGTATTCAATATTTGGGAATAAATTATCCAACACTTATAAGGAACTCATGTTAATAATAGAAATTGAAAGAGTGTCTGAAATGAAATTCTTTGGAGTAATAATAGATGAAAAATTTAGCTGGAAGAATCATATAAACTATTTACAATTAAATATCTAAATCAATTGCAGCTCTTTATATTCAAATATAAATCAGTCATTATTGTACATTGTGAACTGTTCCTTCAGTCGAGCATACAGGGCTTATTGTGTCGAAGTTTGGGAAACACATATAGGACAAGAACTAAATACTCTTAAATAAAACCAACAAACTCACTGTTCATCAAACTGAAAATACAGCAATCTGAAGACCTGGACCATTTCAAAATGTTTTAAATCATGTACAGAGCCAAAAATGATCAATATCCCAACAGAATCCAAAAGTGTATGAGACTAAATGTGTTTTTAAAAAAGCAGCAGTTAGAGCAAAGACTAAACTTAATTGTATGAGAGGGGTTCAATTGCATGGTGAAGAAATGATTAAAAAAAGCATTTCAAATACATGAAACAATCAATGAGGCTTGTTAAAAACAATGTATATTATTATTGTTATTATTTTTATTATTATTATTATTATTATTCCATCCATCTATTTTCTGTACCGCTTAATCCATGCAGGGTCACGGGTGGGTTGGAGCCTATCCCAGCAAGTTATTATTATTATTATTGTTGTTGTTATTATTATTATTATTATTATTATTATAGTTTGTGATGTGCTAAATATCCTGGACTCAGGATGTGTCAGCTACAATGTGTTAATGTATCCAGTAGAGGAAAATACATGTACCCTATCAAGTAGTGCTTCTATGTTAAGATGATGATAGAATTATTATCTACAAAAGATTTGCTTGTATAAAACCAACAAACGTTGGACGCTCCTGTTTTGATTGTAGCAATACTTATGAGATGAATGTTCAGAAAGTCTTTCATTGTTGCTGTGCCGGAAGACCAACAAACGGGAACCTGTTCCCACTATAAGCATGCATACTATCTGTAGGTTCTCTTTTAGGTTTAGGATCAGCAAACTTGACAAAAACTGCAATTAAACAAATGGCCGCTTAAGTCTGACACTGAAAATGCTTCAGTCCCTTTATACCCTGATGTTTAAGTAACTCAATCTAACTGAATAGTGAATATTCAGACCTAAACATAAAAAATATGCATGACTGAGGTTTTGACTCTTTACAACAGCCCAGTGCTTATGGCATCCTCATGTATTAGCTTAGATCCACTCTTGCATATAATTTCTGCCTCCAAAAGCATCTAAAAGAGAGGCATAAACACAGTATGGAAAAGGAGCTGAAGAAACATGGCAGGAGATGAATGCATCTGTTTCAGAGAGTAAATGAGTCAACACTGATGTTTGTAGTGGAATTCTCCCAACGATGCTTCATGCTTGCCTGTGCTGTGACAGCAGCTCACAAAGCTAAAAGTGACATCCAGGAGGGGAAGACGGGTACAATGGGAAATAAGGACTATTTTATGGCTACAGTATGATTTGTATCTTTACTCAAAGGAAAAAAATACATATTTTTTGGTGTGCAAATAATACCACTAAATAAAATAAGTAACTAGCTGGTGTTCCCGGTTAACCTGAGTGCAGGATCAAATTTAAAGTAAAATTGATCTTCTATATTCAATACTGAAACTGCCTACTTTGCAGTTTGCTCGTCTAAGAGATGATAACTTGTTGTGGAAGCTCACCACAATACACACCTTCATCTTCAGATTCCACTTACAGGGTAACACTTTCAGCTATGTGCATATTTTAATGATTTCATAGTACTTCATTCTCAAGAAAAAAACCCAAAAAGATCTGAGCAAGGCTTTCCCTTTTCATCTGCGTTGTTAAAGGAGAGACTTCCTACATATCACAAAGACATTGTTGAATCTCTCTAATACAACAGTGCAACTTTGAAGATCTGACGTTTTGCTCTTTGAAACTCCTTCCTCCACCTCTTGCTGCCATGCCATCCGCTTCCTATCTCTGATGCACTCTGTGGTTTTGAGTTACTTCCTGTGAGCCTGAATAAAGAGAAAGACTGGTGTCTGTTTTCCCAAAAGGCCAAATGGTCCACTGTGAATATTATCTCTCTGTTAATGTGAACACGTGAACGGCATCAAGTACTCAGAATGCTCAAACATGCAAATGAGTGAAGTATTTATTGATTAAGTTTTCTCTTATTCAAAGATGTCCTAATGAAGAGAGATTAAAAAAATAAGTTGTTACTTTATTTCATACCTTTTTTATTCCAGAATACACAGATATTTTAAGATTCTGCAATGCGGTTGCAATTTTTTGGTTAAAGGAAGACAAATGCACTAGAAAATGTAGTTGATCATTTGAAATCTTAAAAAATATATTGTTTTTTTTAATAAGGGAAAAACATAATCCAAAACTCCAGGGACCTCTTCTCATATGGTATAGTTTATCATAAAATCTTTATAAGACTAAAATGCTGAAACAAAAATCATAACATGAGATAAAACCTGTTTTTAGATGTGTTAATATTTTGCTCCCTTTATTTCGCCCTCCCATCTAATTGAGTTAAAGGAAGTGGGAACATTGGTCATTAAGTTTCTGTACAAAGTTAAATATTGATGACTAAACATGTAGCAATCAAGGACAGCACCTCTGCTGGGAGTTTGCATGTTCTTTATGTTGCCTGTGGATCTTTTTAGGTTCTCTAGTTTCCTCCCACAGTGGGTATGATTGGGAGCATGCATCTGTCTCTTGTCTCTATTAACCCTGTGATAGACTGTGCAGCAGCCTATCACCCTGTGGCAGCTATGATGGCTTCCAGTGATCTTGAACAGGGTAAAGGAGGTCTATGGATAAAACAACAGTAAAAACCACCACAGAGCTGCCTGTATGGAAGTTAATTTAACATTACTGAATACTTACTGGTGGTCATGCAAACACACTGCCCCCCTTCAGCAGGTAATTAGAATATAATGTTGTTTGTCATTGTCATTTGCTTGTAATTTGAATGATGTATTTTGGTCCATTATGAAATTTTAAAGGAGTCATCACCTGGTATATTTGGTTATCCATTCTCCCTTAAACTTACTTTCAATCAATTCTTAACATT
>JAOXYM010000003.1:31650572-31660923 GCA_028567055.1 Leptatherina wallacei | reverse complement strand
AAAAGTTTAAATTGGGGGGTAACATATTTAAACAGTTTTCTGTTATGCTCGGTCTTCACAAACACAATGTGCCACACACTGAGCTGGAAAAAAAATTGTGAGGTGTAGTTTCTTAGCCTGGGAACATTGCAGGGCAACGACAACTCCAGGAATGTACGTCAGTGTGCCATCAAAATGAGTCAGAAGCACAGACTTTTAATGTACGAAAGTTATATAGTTCTGCTTTAAATCACGTTCAAATTGAAGATGAAGCTCATTCTGAGGTGTATAAAGGGAATCTTCATATTAAACCAGTGACTCTGTGGTGTGGCACTATGAAACTCTTGCAGGTTTCTCAGTGAGTCGCCCCCTATCGACGGCCAATACGGCATCCATATTGCATCCTACCTGTAAGTGTGAGCTCTCTCCAGCCAGTAAAAGACAGTCCTATCTTGACTCATCTCGTCTCTTGTTCTGTCCCTTTCTCTCTCTCTTCCTCCGATAATGTCTTCTTAAGTTTCTTTGCTGTGCGTTCAAAATGGCCGGCTTACCGTAGTATACGTTGGGTTTAAAGGTTGGAAAGTTACAAAGTGCATCTCTAAAGATCAATGTTGTTCTTCACTTTTATTCAAATAATTAATAAATTCAAGGCTCTAATATTGTTAACTTGTAAATTATAACACAGTAATTATAAAGTGATTTACATTGAAAAATATGACAATTAGAGCAGGGGTCATAGTTGTAAAAAAATATTTTTTTTCTCCGTACTTTGATAATTGAATTGTAACTTTTCCTCTTTTATCTGAAAAGTCACACACTTTGTAGTGAAAAAATAAATAATCTCGCCATGTCTTAAAAGCAGTCACTGCAATCAAAGAGTTTCACCAGAGGGACCACCGGGTAAATTACATGCAGAGTGTCAACATCAGAGTGCAGGCAACGAGGAAAAGGCTGTTTAACTTTATAAGAAGGATGAAAACACTGTATGTGTAATAAAATGCTCTCTGGGTGCTGAAGGAAGGGCAATCATGTAGGCTACCAAGTCTGCAACGTAACAAACTGTAGGTCGACAACTGAAGCACCTCCAGTGGTTGTTAAATCAATGCCCTGTGAGTCTTTTGCTTGTTGACTCAGCAGTAATCAGGAAGATAATCAAGCATCAGCAAGAGACAAACTTTGTGAGCAGAATGCAGGAAATGAGAGGTCACATGACGAGACCAGAAGCAGCAAGGAGCCTAACTGGTTATCAAGCGAAAACCCATCTTTGCTGTTGCTAATTAATACCATGATTATGCACTCAGGTAAATGAATTTGATTTGATTCAAGCATGAAATGTCTGAATTTTTGTAATTCTTCCCAACAGAAAAAATGTAGAAGTGACTTAGTAAAGTTAGTTAATTAAGATGATTTTCAATCCAACTGAATTTAGTCTTGTACAAAAGGAAGAGAAGCATGTGTACTTCTAAAAAAGGGAAAAATATATCAGGGTGCCTTTCTTTTTAAGTACAGTTTATATGATCTTGTTTGTACTTTTAAGGCAAAGTTGAATAAGTGAGACAAAATTTCAGAGTTTAAAAAAAACAAAATTTTTATTAATACCTTTTTTCAATATGTTGACATATTTTAACATTAACCAACCCTCAAAGGATGAATATCACTAGTGATTTTGCAGTTGCTGCAGAGGAAAGATTGGAGCTGAAGCCAATAATGTTTTTTTTTTCTTTGATGTGGTCAGTATGCCCTTGATTCGTCATGTTTGCATATTATCTCCTGCAATGGAAGGCTTGATGTGGGACAGCAAGGTTACATTCTGTAAGATTTGCCACGCGTCAGATGTGATGGGAATGAGAAAATTCCACATGGCATGCTTCCATCATAATTATGTTATGAAACAGAAAATCTAAAAAGGTTAGCCCAGCTCGCCCATATCCTAGAGGACTTCCAAGAAAAGCACGATCTCAACCATCATGCATTTTTATCCTGAAGCGGTGTGGGGTCAGCCGCCATCTTGTCAAGGGAAGCGACTCGGCGCTTCCTGTCAGACAGGTCATCCCCTTCAGGTTAATCGCACACAAACACAATTCTGCCTTGCCAAAATGAGGCAGTGACAAATGTGACAGCAACTGCAGCCATGAAGCACAATGATTCATTATCATAAAAGCCATTATCTCAGTGCAGTCCAGTTTGAGTCAGTGCCTCCTTTTTTGTGGGATTTTTTTGGAGATGATGGACAGAGCTAATTTACCAGTAGAGGACAATGAATGGACCAAACTGTGTGCTGTAAATCGATTATGTCAACAACATGAAAGCTTCCGGAGTCATTACATGCATGGCATATTCTTTGTCTTCAGCCTCAAATAATCATTTTATTTATCTTTGCTCCTGGAATAAGCTTAACTCACTCACTCATTCATTCAGTCTTATCTCTATTACTGGATCACTTGTAAATCCCTCTACTGATCTACTTAATAACAGCTGATTAAAAACAGTGTGTATCTTTTTAAAACTGTATGTGTTTTATTAATTTGGTCTTACAAGCACTGCAGTCCTGCAGAGTTTCAATGTTTCCCTGCTCCAACACACCTGATTCAAATGAATGAGCCATTGTGCAGAACTTCATAGCCTGTTGGATCCATTTAATATATGTCTGGTGTGTTGGAGCAGGGAAACATTGAAAACCTGCAGGATTGTTGACATGTACTAGCTGCAAGTATCATAAAGGCATTTGTGAGTATTTTGCTGGGTTTTTTAATGTTTGTCAAAAGAAAAGTATCTAATCTATAAGAGAGACTTCATGTCAAGCTCTGCTCAGATATTCAATCCTTTCTTCTTTTTTTTCCATTGCTCCAAACACAGAGGTGTCCTTAGCTGTAGCATTATTGCTGACGGTTTCTGGACAACGCTGTCTAAAGTTGCATGTCATCCTCAGGGATACAGTCTCATGAGAAAGCACTCATCAAACACTAATTCGTCTGTTGCTTAAGGGAAGCATTGTCTGTCCTTTCTGTCTCAGTGCATTGATTTTTTCAATGACAAATAAATGAAAGTCAAAAATCTCCTAGTCTTACTAATAAGCCAACCCTTGCTCCTGCCAGAATTATTCAGTTGATGTCAACGTTTTCCTTACACTTACACTCCCACTTAATATGCTGTTGAGGGCCTGCAAAGAGCATTAGTCTTTTTTCCTTGACAGGGAACTTTAGTAAAAGTTGAAGAATTGCATTCTAATGGACATTTGACAAATGATAGGATCAGTTACCATGCCTCATCAATGCCATGCAAATGTATGAAATAGTGCAGTGTCTTCAAATGGCTCAGGCTTCTATGCCAAACTGGTGTATGCTTGAACATCATTTTTCATGTATTTATCCTATCACTTCATATATGAATAACTTTGAAATTTGCATTTAATTAGACATATTTTATGTGATATAAAACGTATTAATACAGAAACTATTTATCATCAGATTATCTATGAGTTTATGGCTTATCATTCCAGAAACTGGGGCAGATACAGTATAATGCTAATCTTCAGTAATCTTTCAAACAGTATGTGTCCAGGCTTGTATGGATTCTCAAGAATAAATCCAGTTGATGGTTTAAAATGGAAATGCTTACAATCTGAGTCTAAAATTAAAGTTGGCTCAGGATTATCCAGGCCTGAATAATCATCAGGTTCTGACATTGGCAGACGTTGCTTTGCAGTCTTATCACTCAGAGATCTCCTCCTATGCTTTCAGTACTGAGCTGGGTTGTTGACAAGAAAGCATACTGGTTATATTCTGGCCTGCTTCTGTCAACAGATACAGGATGGGTCTCAACAATGTGCTGTATGCTTTGCAGGGTGCCAGTATCCCATTCAATGAAACATGCATAGTGATTTTGTACTCTTCTTTTTGTGTATGCACTTTTTCTTACAATTTAACTCCATGCTTTTCCTCAAATATATATTTGTAGATCCTCCACACAGAGCAAGTATCATGTCAAAAACCTGTGCTGACAGATTGCATCATTCCCACTCATTTTAAAGAGATCTGTTACATAGATCATGATCATTTTTAAAAAATGTTTTAGTTTGCAGACGACGCTATCTGAAAGCATGCCAACTGATTTACAAATGTTGCTAACTGCAAGTTAGTCTACCATTGGTGATATTCATATTTACTTTCAATCCTGCCTCCCTTGGTCCTCGACAGTGATCAGGTGATTAACATGATGTTTTCATGCACTGACAGGCAACATGGTTCTAATGGAATTAGATAGGGTTTTATAACAATCCAGTTGTTCATTAGTCTTCAACTGGAAAATGCAAAACATAATGTGATCAAGCAGCCATGCAAACAATCACAGGCGGACTCATTTTTTAAATAATGGAGGCTTTTTATGCAACGAGAAGACAAATGTGACATACAAGCATCAACTACCTGAAATGTTTGCAGTCTTTCATCTTTTGTTGGACATCTGCAGCTCAGCACTGCATTTCCCCCCTTTGGGGGTAGAATAACAGAAACTGGTATTCAGGGGACAAAGATTTTCTTACCATATGTGCTTATGTCAGTGAATGCCCTTAAGATACCTGAAAAAGGATGACAAAGACATTAAGAAAAAAATGATGGCCAGTGCTGAACATGAATAATTCATTTCAGTTCTGTAGCTAGAGAGCAAATTAATCGTCCATGTGGTAATAACTCTTTAAGAACCCTGTCACAAACTCTGCAGGCGGCTCTCTCACATAGTATCTTCAGCTGAAGTGGGAGTGGGTTGGTGGGAGAAGCTCACGGAGATTAGAGTTGGTGTATCTAAATCCACGATGCTGCCTTTCTGAGTGCTGACCTGTGACGACACGGGGAGTCAGGCATGTTTTATCAGTGGCAGGTTGGTGGATAGTGGCGAGCGGTTTGATGCCTGCTGGAACCGAGGAATCAGGTTGCAAACTCTGTCAGCTGACACAGCGGCAGATATTTATGCATGTGTATGTAGGTGTGTGAATGTGGCTGCATGCACGTAGTGTGAGAAGTGAATGTGTTTCTTGGTCTGTTCAATAACAACGCATGGTGAGTGGAATTGTGCAAGGTCAGGCATAGGAGAGAGTGCTCAGGGCATAGCAGGTGTCCAGAACTCATGCTGTCAGATAAGGAATATACTGTATATATATATATATGTGTGTGTGTGCACATCTATCTATATATGGATATATGTGTGCTTCGATACCCACGTTCTATACTGACATTGAACCAGTTAGTAGTTCAGTGTGCCAACTGCTATCACAGCTAGAGAACGAGGATATACAACACATTAATGCTATAGGAAGGGAGAGCCAGGATGATAGGTCAGAATGTGGAGTTGTCATCAACTCCTGAGTGACAGATTTACTCACCTGAGAGCTAAGATCATGGCTAAGATGAGAGCTTGAAAACCCAGACACCAGGTACCACCGGAAAGTCTCCTAGCTAATGTGAATGCAGCAATAAGAACAATCCTGTGACCATCAGTGAAATATATGGAAACCTTTTTGAAATAAAACTATTGTTCTGGAGACTTTAACATTAAAGGAAATTTAATTCTATTTAGACAACAGAATGATGCAGCGTTTGCAGAGGAAGATAAATGTAGAAGGAAGAAAAAGAAAACAAATCTCGTTTTCACTTTTAAACAAAATGGTTTGACTAAAAACATTTTTAAAAAAAGTATTTGGTGGAATAAACCCAAATTGTAATCCCAGCTTCCATGTATTATGGCACTGGTTCTCAAACCTTTTGAGCCACGATCCCCCAAGATAAAGTACATTGGTGTTCATCACCCACCTTCCAGCACAACAATGATTAATTTGATGAAATCAGATGTGTCATAAATACGGCTTGAAAACGGTCAGAATCTTCTTAAATAAGGAGGATTAATGTGGATTTATGCATTAATCTATTAAACAATTAAGGTGCTAATTTTAGATTTATTTCCACTAATGGAAACCCTAATAAAAAACCCAGATTTATTTAGTTATACATCTTTTACAATTATCTGGTGACCCCCCTGACAAGACCTCGCAACGCCCAGTTTGAGAACCACTGTGTTAAGGCATGCTCTCGGACAGTTCCATCAAGCAAAGCTGGGCTTTGCTTGATGGTTTGTGACCCTCTATCTTCCTTTTGATGTCATTCCAGAGGTTTTCAATAGGGTTAAAATCTGGAGATTGGGTTGACCATGACAGGTTGTTGATGTGGGGATCTTCCATCCAGACCTTGATTCCCCCTAGCTGTGTGGCAAGGAGCATGACCCTGCTGTAAATACCAATCTTCTGAATTGAGGAACACTGTCTTCGCAGAAGGAAGCAGGACGTTTTTCCTGGATCACCTTGTATGTGACTTTATCTATTTTTTTTTTATTTTTCTACTTTTGTGGGCTTTATTAATGCATCCTTCACAGAGGCACATCTGCCTGATTCCAGCCTCGCTGAAGCGCCCCCCCAGATCATCACTGACTCTTTTCCATATTTAAGAGCTGGTGTGAGACACTGTGGGCTGAAAGCCTCTGCAGGTCTCCGTCTAAACAGATGATGTCAAGGTGTTGGACAAAGCTGAAAATATGATTCATCAGAGAAGATGACCTTACTCCGTTCTTCTACAGTCAAACTCCTGTGGTCTTTTTCAAACCTCAGTCAGACTTTTCTTTTATTCTCACTAATGAATGTTTTTTTCTGGCTTTGCATGACTTCAGCCCTGCTTACAGGAGCCTGTTTCAAGCTTTGCTCTTGCCCTGCAATTCACCCCAGTCTCAGCTTGCCATTTTGTTTGAGGGTCACTTGATCACAGCCTAGAATTCTTGAGTGATTAGTTTGCAGTCAACCCTTTCAATGCTAAATTATTTTTATATTTACCTTCTGCAGCCAGACTGTAACTTTGTTATCCTCGTAAAGCAGGATGAATATAACATATATATGTTTGGATGTATGATAATATAACTTGATATAAAAATCATTGATAATAATATCATAGGTGCAAACACTTTTATATTTTCAGTACTTTACCTAAAAACAAAAATTGCCACAAGTCTTTGAGAAATGTGTTTTAATTCTTTCTCTGTAACTGCATTAAACATTTTACTAATAAGTTAGTCGTCTCAACCACTCCCTCCTTTTGAGGATCAGCTTGCAGATTTTAGCCAATTAAGCAATTTTAAACAAAATGAGCAACAGTAATGGACAACATGTATGATATCAGCGTGTGTTTCATTCATTTTGTTTCCTTTTTTTGCAGGAACAAGCTTATACTTAGCAACCCAGATAAACATGAAGCACATCAATTCTGAGCTTCATGTCTACAAACGTTCATGGATATTATCTGTTTTGACCTTTATTTAACTGATTCTGTTGCAGATATTGCTGCACAGTGTTGCACGTTAATGAAACAATGTTTTAGTTGGTTCTGACAGATTAACATGTCTGCGGGAACTAAATGAACTAAAATTAATTAAGTTAAGTAGACTTTTTGTTTGTTTGTCTATATAAGTTTTAATCTTTAATAAAAAAAATATATTTGCAACAATGCACAATCTTTCATAAGGACAGTATATTTTCTATCATACTCTTTTCTAATATTTTCTAATAGAAAATAAGTAAATTAAGTTGTCAGATTGACACAAGTGTAGAAAAAATACAATCCCAAGTACACATTTGATCTGAAATACAATAACATGAGTATATAAGAGTAAAGTATACCCTTAACATAAGTAAGGCTGTTAATTGTGAGTAATCAATTAACTTCACAGTGTGGTGGTGGTTAGCACCGCAGGCTCACAGCAAGAAGGTTGCTGGTTTGAGCCTCGGCTTTCTCTGTGGAGTTTGCATGTTCTCCCAGTGTGTGCGTGGGTTCTCTCCGAGTACTCCAGCTATCTCCCAACATCCAAAGGTTAAGTTGTGTAAATGTTAGGTTAAACGGTCACTCTAAATTCTCCCTAGGAGTGTGATAGACTGGTGACCTGCATAATTGCTGGGATAGGCTCCAGCTCCCTGTGACCCTGAACTGGACTGAGTGGTATAGAGAATGAATGAATGAATGATGAATAATTACCTTCCATTCGTGAATACTGTTTTCCCAAAGCCACAATTAAAAGGCTTGAGATTCAGCATATTCTTGCATGTCTTCAGACATCCCCATACTGCCCTAACCTTACCTGGCTTAACTTTAAGAGTATATAGTTAAATGCTTGTCACTCCCTTAGAATATAATAGCTATTAAAGTAGGACTCAGTAAGGAGTTCTTGAAGCTTTTGTACACCTTTTGAAAAATAAAGAAATCTCTGTAAGTTCAAGAACAAATTGCTTCTGCTTGAAATCTTTTTATTACTGCATTTAAAGATTTATAAGTGTCACAACAGATCTGCAAAATGTCACTTTTTCCTCTACGTCAACTGGGAAAACAATTACTGTCAGAATGGGACAAGAAAAGAATAAGTCATAAGCAATAGCAGAGGAAAAACTGAAAGATGTAAGACCTGATAGAAAATTAGATCTGAAAGAACTGTCCAATAGTTTAGATGGATAAGCTGTTTCCTTCATCTCTGTCCAATAAAGATTGCCTGTTCAGAAGTGCAAAGCATTTTCTTGACAAATAGAGCCTGATATTACTTTGTCACAGCCAAATGTTGAAGCTTTCAAGTCCTTTTATGTAAACTACTGTTATGAGGAAAAAAGGAAACATGATGTACATTTGTCTTGCAGAGAAAGCAAATAAATGGGTTCTCTGAACCCTGGAAACAAAAGTATCGATCAAAAGTAAACATAATGAACTGATAGGTGAATGGTGTTGCTCTTGATTGTCAGACAACATAGGACATGCAACTTTTACTCAAAGGCAGACAGATAGAAATGCACCCATTAATATCTTAATGCATAATTAAAACAAAGTGAAAAAAACGTTATGGTAGGAGGTTTTCACTTATACGAGGTTATATGAAATATACAGCAGATTTCAAATTACAGCCCTGAACTGCTTTAGAAGTCTTTGTCAGCCGTGTTATACTAAGACTATAACCCCACAATTCTGACAAAGGATTTTTACTGCTGAGCTTTATTCTCTATCTACAAAGGATGTTAAAGAACCCCATTTCCATGTTGCTTTATTTCAGCTTATAAGGGATCAAATTGTCTGTCATGGTGTTAAAATGATTGCTTCAGTCTGATCAAGGTGATCATCTTGAAAAGCTGGATTTTACCGGTATAAAGGGGTACGCAGGAACTGGTTGTGGCTGCTGATAGAGATCATAGTGATAAGCTCTGTATTTATTTATTTATTTATTTTTTCATTTTTGGGATTAGGATAAACTTACATTGCCAGCAAGTGCTACCTGAGATAGTAATGCTTTGGCCACACATATTGGGTTATTCTCACCTAGACACAAATCCATCTAACCCTAGACCAGTGGTCGGGAACCAAAATTAGCCCGCCACCACTAATATCTGGCCCGCCAGATTATATTAATAAAAGAAAAAACTCATTGCAAGAGTCCTGTGTCATTGTATAGAGACATGGTGCTATTTACAGCGCGGCCCCTTTAAGAACAGTCGAGCTACAGAGGAGGGGAGAGAGAAACGTACAGCACGTCAGCTGCTGGCATGTTGTCAAATTAGCAACTTTGTAGCTATATTTAGCAAGCTTTCAGACCTCTAGCAACTTTTATTCAAAAAAGCGACAAATCTAGTTACTTTCTGGATTTATATGTGACTTTTGGAGACTGACGTGAAAGCACGTATGGTTTGCTTTTGCTCAGTGAGCAGCGGGTTCTGCCGCATGTTGGAACGTTGGAGCAGGAAGTTAACTGTGAGAAACTTCTTGCTTAGTGGTGAATGTTTTGCTACACCCATGTCTGCTACACCTCTACTGGGTACAGAGAAGGAAGCTAACCCTGAAGCTAGCTGCTGCTGCAGGAATCACGCAACCTCAGTTTGGAGGCAAGTCTGAGTTTTTCCCAATGGTGAAGGCAACGTAGAGCAGCACGGTTACTAAACCCTAAACCAGTGGTGCCCAAACTTTTTGCCTTCAGGGGCCAAAGTGAAAATGTGCCAGTGAGCCACGGGCCAAACGATTTTAAGGGTGAAGCACAAAATCATACTTCTTTTAATTATTGTTTGGTAATTGAATAAATACATTATTTTTGATCTTATGCAAATAAAATGCTACATGCAAAACATCAATATGGCAAAATAACAATAAAGCCATAGTTTGAAGGACAACAAACAATAATTGCGGCCACTAAATTGCAACCAAATATTGCAAAAAATGCCAACAACAAACAATGTATGTTTTGTATCTTATGGGCAACGTGTATTGTACTCCTCTTGAACAGCTACAGACTGAAAGAAATATTTTAATAATTTTTT
>JAOXYM010000003.1:31600442-31612155 GCA_028567055.1 Leptatherina wallacei | reverse complement strand
CACACACACACACACACACACACACACACACACACACACACACACACACACACACACACACACACACACACCTTTCTGCCTGTATGGGAAGGTTGAGTGTCAGCCCTGTAGTCAGTGGACTTTCAAATGTTGAATACACCCAACTGGGGAGCAAACCATGACTGTTATCCAATGCTACGCTTGTCTGCTTCTGTACAGATCACTTCCTCCGCCGGCTCTCGCCATCTGTTGGTATGAAGCACCAGCTTTTTCACATTTGGGGAAGCTCCAAAGTATTGTCAGTTTTACAACTTTGCGTTCTTTTTTGCTCTCTTGATGTCATTATTATCATTAACGTCAGCGCTATAATCCTCACTGTAAAACATGATGAATGATGAAATTTACTGAAGTAAGATAAGTATTGGATTCTGATGCTCAATTGGTCTGATTATCTTTCATCACATACATCTTGTCTTGATCTTTTGGTAATTTCTGCAGACATCCACAGCTTAGCTCATGTTTGATCTCTGTTTTATGATTTTATGATAACGTAACAAGAAGGGAGTTTTTCCATAAGAAACGTGGAAATAAACAATCAAAATATATCAAAATAAAAAAGAGAGTTCATGAGTTAAACACAGCTCCAGATATTTTTGATCAGGCATAAGGTGCCTTTTAAATATCATGCAGTTGAAAACAATGAGCCACCTTTTCTGTCATGTGTTGATATTTTGTACATACTCTTATGTAATCCTTAATTGGATGTTGTTTGTCACTCTGGACTGAGTGACATATGAAATAGTTATCGTTGTGAGCTGTATGTAAGGTCAGGTGAAACTCTTTCCCTGTAGGGTGCGATACATGATAAATATATAGCCTACTATATTTATCTATTATGTATCACGCAAGCACTTCACAGCAGGAGATTTGCTGGAGAAGCGAAGCTGTAAACATAAGGAAGGGGCCAAACCATCAAGCAGAAAGTATACTGTGGAAATTGCTTTCTTTACAACTCCTTGAAAATAGCAAGCGGCTGTTACGACAATTGTGTTAATATTAAACTGCTTTTATATGAGTGCACACACAAAAGCAAAGAGCAAGTGGAAAGCAGCAAAATGCAAGAAAATAAAAACACATTAAATTGAAGTAGCTTACACACTCGCTCAGTGTGCTTGGTGGCAGCTAAATCTCTGGAATGTTCTCTGTTGTTCATATCTCATATCTCATAAGGTTTATAGGTAAACAAAAGCTTTACCTAAAAGCAAAACATGAAACGTAGTTGCTGTCACCCCTTTTAATAAAATAAATAAAATTTCCGTAAACTAAAATATTGTAATATTTCTTAACGTTCCAGTCATACAAAACACATACAAAAAGCATGGATTTCATTTTAGTTGATTATATTCTCTAAATATATGTAAAAACAACAAATATTTTCATTTTAAATTTTGACCCTGCTTCTCCATAATGAGTGTACTTTGCTCAGTTAGAAGGAACTCTCCATCTTTGCAACATCTTGGGATTTTCCATTCATGTCAGGCGTTATGGACAGAACCAGCTCCATTTCCTGGCCAGGGGAAAGAACGGGCATTTTGTTGATCTTGGCAAAGCTCTGGCTGATGTCCATAAATGTTTTATTTTTGGTTTCAGGGAGGACAACACAGAGGTAAATAGATCCCAAGGTGCAGACAGCCACAAACACCAGGAAGGCAAAAGACTGCAACGTCTCCTGCGAAAACAGAAAACACAAAGATAAGAATAGATCTTAATTAAATGTACATCTCTTTATATTTTGCTTCTAAAACAGCACTTTTGTTGTTTTCAAAATTACTCACCAAACAAAATATTCAAAAACTGAACAGAATGCTTTTTAAAAATTATTTTAGACAATTTACTATTCAGCTCAGGCACAAAGCTAAATCCAGCAATATTTTCAGCCTTCCTCGACTTGCCAACTCCAGAGAGACGTCATCTGCGGCATCTGCTTTGTCATCTGTGTGTCAAGCTAAGGACAGCAAATCGTCCCCATGATTCTCCGCTCTAAAGGGGCCACAAGCTTCTGTGTTCAGAGTAATTGAAATTTCCCATTTACAGCTCAGGTCTTTTTTAGCAGGTCTGAATGCTTCATTTGGAAGAAGAAGAAAAAAACTCTGCAATTTAATGTTTTTATAAAACATTTTTTTTTGCATGTTTATTTATCAGACTCAGAGTCAGAAATGTGAAGGATTTAAGGGTGCCTTTCTATGCATTTTTGTAAATGAACTTTTCATATGCATGTATTTGCATGAACACAGATGTGTGTTTCGGTCCCAAAGTATGAAAACTGACCTTGTCCAGTGTGTTATGCCAATAAAAGAGATTAGTGACAGATTTAAAAATACACACTGATTACACAGAAAGATTTATATATGCAGAGAGGGTGTGTGTGAGAGTAAGTGAGAGAGAGAAAGAGAGAGAGAGAGAGGAGAGAGAGAGAGAGGAAAACTTGACTGATCCTCACCAGTGTATCACTCTACCATAATCCCTTGTTCATAAAGGGACTGACCTCACATGCAGTGCAAGGTACCAGGTTTCAGAAATCCCCCGTGTCCAGACACCCATGCCTTTAGTGAAGAATACTTACCATTTTGATTTCGCACTGCTGTTAGTATCTGACATGGTTTTTCTATGTAGTTTGTTTTATAACACAAAAAAAAGAGCACTGTGCAAAGGGCCTGACCCAGTTTCCCTGCAGCCTCAGTGATGTAATGCTCATCTGCAAAGTTAGCAAGTTCCTTAGAAAACACTGACTTTACCTCTTCTTTGTCAGAGGAAATGAGTCATGGTACAAATAGGATGCTTTTGCATCCACTCCGTCTGTCATTAATTGAATTTTTTAAAAATAAGGCTGTCCTGCCGTTGACATGGGGATAAGCCTTTGAGCTGCTGCAGTGACACAGCTGGGTTCGGTTTAGGGCAAAAACAGTTAGGAACATAAAGACCCATCAGTCGCTATAGACACAAGAATCAGTTTTTCACCCTCTGATACATTTTACATCGAGACTGACTTAATGAGAAGTGACTTTCAACGAGAGCTTTGAGAGCTGGATTAAATGTCAAATGTCAGTCACTTCTACGTCGGGTTATATCCAACACTATAAAAACGTTCATGTAAAAACCCTCCAAAACTTTCTGTAATCTTGCTTTCGAACAGATTAACAATATAACTGTGTGTTTTTAGAGGTAGTGGTAACCAACAGGGTGGGACAAAATGAGAGGAAAGAAAAGTGTAAAACCAGGTATAGTGGGACAGGAGGGACAAAATACAAGTTAACAGGATAGGACAGGCAGGAGAGGGATGGGGCTGTGACAAACGGAAAAAGGAGGAGATGTGACAGGATGGGCCAAAAAATGCAGAATGTCAAGGTCTGAGAGCACGGTTTAAAAGCAACACTCACCAAGAGCTGCACACAGGTAGGATTTATGTTCAGGAGCTTAAAAAAATAACGCATCAGCAGTCAAGTTGCACATAAATATAAACCAAAACAGCTACTGATGCTATACTAACTGTCCACTATCATCTACAGGATCCTCAGTGAATAAACCGTATTTACCAGCAAATATGAGAGGAAATTTCTCCTCTTTGGAGGATTCCTACACACAAACACACCTGGCTCTACAAAATGCTCCTGGACTGGAAATTTGTCTGTAACTTTTTGTGGGCCTTTAGCTCAATGTGTCAGGCAAGATATTGGTCCTTACTTATCTTCCTCCTGTCTCACCAAGGGACGAAACTTCAGCTTGACGTCACAAGACTGTGTCACAAAAATATGAGGCATATAATCACAAGAGTAATTTAAGAATAAAAAAAATGGCACTTGTCGCACGTACCAGAAAAATATAAAAAATAGCTGGTTACTATTATAAAAACTTGCCGGCTACTGTAAATTCCAACGACTTGGGAGCGCAGCAGTATTACTTAAACTAACTTGTTGCAAAATAACAAACACAAAACAAACGACAGAGGCTAAAACTTTAAGAAACACAGGACAAAATGAGAAGGGAGTGAGACAGGACAAAAAGTAGGATTTAATAAGGTAGGACCTGATACCATAAAACAGAACAATGCAAAAAGAGCTGGTTCAGACAGAAGACTTGGTTTAGGAATAGAAGAGGGCACAACAGTACAAAATGTAAACCATCCTTGGACACGTAGACCTAATAATGACATTAAAAAAAGGTCTTGTCTACTGAGTTTCCATGCCTGGAAATATACTGTCACAGTCACTCGATTCTGGGGCAACTATGACTCATCACTGGCCGATGTGAGCTGCGTGCTGTTGTGTGTGTGTGTGTGTGTGTGTGATGGTTTAAGACTGTATTCTCACAGGGAGGCACACTCAAGGACAGTGTCTGCATCGCATGAAGGACAGGGATGTACATGAGATTAAACTGCCAATATCCACACGGGGGTGTTGGGTGATTTTATGGATTATCGTGAATGAGTGCTGTCACGCTGTGAGCACAACAATGGAAAGACAAACAAGCATTTAGCAACGCAGTTATGGATTACCACCAAGATAATGCTAATTCATCACAAAAGCAAACACTAAGCATGCAAAAATCACACTGTACACATGCAAATGAGTGTGACTCACTGGTCTTTACAGATGTCACACAAATTACTGTATTTTTGTTTTGTTGAAAGTAATTGTAAGCCCATTATATACTAACACGTATCCAAAAATCAAGGCTGTTTTTTTTTACAGATATATTCATTTTTTTAGTAGTGGACATTCTTAGCGTCAGATTAAATTAGTGATGGAAAGCACTAGCAGCTATTATTTCATTAGAAGGGAAATTTTCATCATGCTTTTACTGACAGCAATTTGGATGCTTGAAATAACTATTTTATGAATCTCTGGTTAATTTTCATGTTTGATGCCTTACTGGATTATGATGTGCTCTAAAAATTCATTCTTTCCTCTTTTAACACCTCATTTAGCTTTGTTGTATTCCAGGAATCCATCCCGGCATGTAGATGGTGTTTTAACTTTGGAGAAGCAAAAAAAAAAATCTGCATTTTCTTCTTTTGCTATTATTTTTTTGTAATTATTGTAATTCATAGAATGTGGGCAACAATCCTCCATTTCCATTATTTCCAGTCTATTTCTCCCAAGCGTGCATTTGCGTCATGGAGAATGAAACAAAGTCATGATGAAAGTAATAAAAGGGCAGGTCAAAAGAACTCGGTGGAAACTTTAAATAAGGTTCAGTGTGACGAACTGCAATGGGCTGCTCAGAGCTATGCCATCAAAATCTGCCTCAACAACACTTACAGGAAATGAGATCTACAGCTGCACGGCTGTGGAGATTGTATGCTGTTGTTTCCTTTATGGCAAGAATGTGAGAATACAAAACCATGAAATCATGATTTAGTTTCCAGTTTCAATAACAATGTATAACAATTGACCAACATCTATCTGTTTCAAACTGTTGGGGATAATTATACTTTTGCTTCATTTTATACTTTAACAACTGGAACTTTTGTGCATTTAAACCTTTTTTTAAATGCAAAAATTATATAATTTGTTTTTATTTCCAAAATATAATGTGAATCTTTGATTCATTCCTTGATTCATTTTGTTGACATGAGAGTCAAAGGCAGACAGAGGATTTTTTTGATATCTAACTAACTCCTATCAGTAAATGTTCAACGTGACAAAAAACCCATCTTGTTAATGGACATCCATCCATCCATCTTCTACCGCTTATCCGGGATCGGGTAACAGGGGCAGTAGCCTAAGCAGGGAAGACCAGACTCCCCTCCCTCTTCCAGGCCAGCCGAGAGATGTAATCCCTCCAGCCCAGTGGGACGTGCCCGAAATACCTCACCAGGGAGGCGGACATTTAATTTTTTTTAAAAGAACTTTTTTAGAATATGAATGGGAATTTAACATGGCATGTTTTAAGTGGATCTGAAGTGGAGATTTCTTATGTTGTCAGACAAAAGGCATATTTTTAGAAATTAGCTTTAAAATTCACTGTCAAAATTACACATTAAAGTTTTTCATGTCAAACACTGTTTAAGCACCGTTCACAAAGAAAGAAAAATCCCCATGAAACTTCGGACTGTTTTATGTAAAGTTCCATTGAACCAAATACAGTGAAATAACACTTACATATGTATTTTGAATAATTTCTTTCCATCACTTAAAAGAACATGTTATAGAGGCAAGGGGGCTGCTCAGCCCGCATTCATTACAAAATTCTCTGAAGTATGAATAATAGATGAATCATTTAATCAGCTGGAGGCTCAGAGGGGAGACCAGGGGTGCCCTCTATATAGCCTTATTCTACAACTACAAAATGAAAATAAACAAAAAAAGAACAGCGACAAACAACTTGATTTTTAAGCAGAAAGAAGAAAAACAATCATACAGATCATACAACCGTCAACTGGCTAAATTACCTAAAAGAAATACACAACACCACACAAATACACAAAAACACCTGGGCCCAGATGCATAAGTGATACATTCACACATAAACTGCGCATGTCTTTATGAAGGAGGTATGTGAGGTGAGGATGGGGCCAATCACACATTCCTCAGACCTACAAGTCCACAGATAACCAATGTGAAGTTGAAAATGAGGTGGAAACAGAAAAAGAGGCCACATGATTTTACCACACAATTTCTCAGAGCTAGCCCGGCATTACAGCGGTCTGAGACTTGTGGGTGCTATAAATATCTGCAGCTGTGCGTCACAGTTGTGTATATAGACAGGAAGACCTTTCTAATGTCACTTCCATGATAAAGATTTGTATTCTGAGATTGTTTTCTGTCACATGACTGTTTCATGCCGTGTTGTTTAAGAAAACATCCGAACTAGCAAACTCTGCAAGTTCCTTTGGTCTGAAGTTAAAGAATTTATCAGTTCGGGACTGCAGAACTGAATCCTTTAAATAAACTTATTTAAATTTCTTGCCTCGGTTTTATATTTCATGTTCACATCCATTTATGGCTAAATTATGAGTTGAAATCAGGTTTAAGCATGTAAGCATCACATTTATAGAACCATACTTACACCGCTTTGTGAATCTGAACGAATGCGTATGCACATTTCTGCATTTGTGCATATACAGTTTTAGTCATGAAACTACACACAGTTTCATGCATTCTGCCCCAGGCACCCAACAATCTGTCAGGCTCCAACTGTGCATGGGATGGATCTGGGAGCCTTGAAGGGTTTTTTATCTTATCATGTGGCTTTGCAAATGGTGGCTATTAATTGATATTATTTCTTTGTATAATACTTTTAAGAGGCTTTATTCAATTCTTCTTTTCAAGGTTTCTGCACACACATTTATACAAGCCAAAGAGACACCTCTGCAGTGGGCTGTCATGGCAGTAGAGGGATGTGACAGTGCAGGGGTGTGTTGTCTGAGCAGGGGTCAGAGCTGGTTTCAGGTGCAAGTCAGGAACCAGTGAGTCACTGCTGTGATCTGGATGCCTGGCTTGTGCCTGGAGTATGTGGGTCCAACACAACCAAGCCAGCAAAAGGAATGCTGCTATAACAGTGGCACTGGCTGCCTAAAAATAACCCTCTGTCGCTTCCTGTCTCTCACATTTGTCCACACCTTCCTCGCCTCGGTCAGCAGTATCTCCTGGGTTCTTCTCTTTGCCTCTTCAAATTCATTTTTACAGGTCTCCTCTGGCATCGTTGCTGCATGCCTCTTATCTGTCTAATTACATTCAGTTCTTCTCTCCTTCCATTTACTGACATCTATTGTCAACAGTTTCATTATACAACCATGGATGTGTGGCATGGATGAATGTGTGTATATATGTTGAATATGTACGTGCTCTGAACTGAACTAAACTAATTAGGCATAAAAGCGAGGTAAGCAATGTGCAATTTAAAAAAAATCTCTCAAAAATAATACAAAGATAGAAGCTTTTCATATCATATTAGCGATTGGTGACAATTCTAAATAGGGTTCTAGTAACTCTTTTTATATTAGGTTTTAGTAACACTGCTAATGTGGAACTGTGGTTAAATGGCCGCTTTTTAAAATGTATCTTTCTATCATTTTGTTTCTGCCTGCAAGCTGATGTTGTGAGAAATATTGTGGACTTTAGGTTGGATAGATACATACATTGTTCACTTTACGTAACAATAGACATTTCAGCTGTATTCAACATTTTGAGCCAATATGATGTTGGCAATTTATTCAAAGTAGCAGATTGGAGTCTTGTTGAGGGGTGTTTATCCTACATGATTTGAATCAGGTCACACAGGAGGACCAGCATGAATCAAGTCCCATTGCAACCCTTTAGAGTTTAACCCTTTAACTACCTGCTCTACTGTTTGGTAGGGCAACTATTTTAGGGACTATGATGATTTTTATTGAAAACATTTGTGGAAATAAACCTGCCTGAACCATTTCTACCACTTGCTTTGAATATGTAATACCAACGTAATAGCTTTTTATTTCTTATTTTCTTTATTTCATTACTTTCAAATTTGGACCATTTCACCATTGTAACCATATCATTAACTGTTGTCTCAACCATTTGTTCAAAATCATTGATTCTTTTATTATTCATTGTCCAAAGGAAAAGAAAAAAAATGCTCAGAAACATTTTCTCTGTTTTTTTTTCTGACAGCGAACTATAAAGGGTTAACATGTACTGTAACTGAAAGAGAGGAAATAGTGCCCAAACTTTTGTTTGCCCAAGAGATTTTCCTAAAGTCCAGCTTCATTCTTCCTGTCACCTTCATTTGTTAAATCCAACGCTGGTGGTGCAGCTGGATCTCAATACAGGCCTCTACATTACACACTGCATGTTGGTCTTTATGTAAGCAACGTAAAAAAATGACCTTGTGTTATACTGAATAAGGTTATTTTATATTCACATTCATATTTGTGTGATAGAATGGAAGTATAATTGATTTCATTGCAACACTAATTTCTTTTTTTCTCAAGTCCAGTCTTTCACTCTCGCTTCTAACCTAAAAAAAATGGAAATGAGCTGAACTTTGAACTAGTTCCAAATTGAAATGGTTAGCATTGTAACACTTTACCCACCAAAAGTGCAATATTCCCCCACATGCGTGTTTAGCATCTTGCAAGCTATCTTAACTGACTATATGTATGTACTCTTGTATATTTTTCTACCCTTGTTGTTTTTATCAATTTATTGCTGTTTTTATTTATTTATTTAGGTGTTTTATACCAGGACCTGAGTCCTAATTTCACACCAGTAAAGTGGAACTTGAGCTGGTATGATAATAAAGAATCCTTGAATCCTATGAACATGAACTATTTATTTTCACCTGCGAGAACTGAACTATGAACTAATTTGCTGAGGAGCATGAACTTGCACAACACTGTTGGTGTCCTAAGATAGGCTGTTATTTTCTATTAATTGGCTTGTATGAACACAGTTATTATAAATTGTACTAATGTTGATTTGTTTAACCTGAATCACAAGGAATTGGCTTGAATTGATTACGTCTGTAAAGTACCATGAGATGACTTTGTTGTGAATTGGTGCTATAACTAAAGATGAATTGAAATGAAGTGAATTGAATTACAAGCAGTTACCTTCTTTTTAGTACAATCTTGAGTGACAATCAAAGTGAGCCGAGTCAATATGATGATGTAGAAACTGCAGGGTGGGTGTAAACAACTCTGAAGCTGCATAAAACATACGTCCTTGTTCCATTAAGTCGTTTGAAAGTCAGGCGGAACATTTACAACATAAATTATAGATATTTGAGCATCTTTGTGAGTCTTAGAGCCGTAAATATGACTGCAGCCTGTATTTCCTGAAGTGCAGCTGGAAGAATTATGACTTGCAGGTCCTTTTGTCTGGCATGCAATCATGTGCATGTGGTAGGGCATCAGAAATTATTACATAATAGATCAAATTACTGCTTGACAACAAGCCAAACTTGCATACAGTGCTTCAATAAACTATGTAAAAAATGTTTTGAAAAATATGTTTGTGACCCATCATCAACAGAAAACCTATGATTAGTAAGTATAGTAATTTGTTTCCTGGGTGATTTGATTTGTTGTCTCATTTTTATTTCTTAAAAGCATCAAAACAAATGGAAGGAAAATGTCCCCCTTCTAAGAAACCAATGTTAAAATCTATGATTTAAATGGCGGGTTTCAGCTATTTTTGCTTCCAACACATGACACTAATGGTGCAGCTGAGAGAAAAAAGCAAAATTAGTTTTATCTGGAGGGGCTGCAGGGAAACCAGGCAGAGAACATTTGACAGAAGGTCAAAGCGATGTCACTGCAGTGTCCACCGAGCCTCAAGCATAGTTTCACTCCCTTCTCCAACTTCTGAACTGACTTTTATCCAACTCTTTGTCCATGAACATGTTCTTCCAGTTACAGTAAGTGAACCTTGGGTTTGTATCTTTTGCTTTTACCTCTGAAGGAGTTCTGTAGATCTTCTGGCATGTCAGTAAGCTATTGTCCAATTCAAACAGGCAGAAGTTTTTACTTATCATGAAACCTCTTGTCATCTAATTCTCTTTAGTGTCTTTCAACTTTCCCATATCAAATAACACATACGTACATAGCAGTCATTTCATGACAGGAGCTGTGATGTGAGTGGATGCACAGATCGAATAGAAAAAAACTCTTTTAACTCTAACTCTTTTAAGCTATACAGTAATGAATAAAAGAGGTGAGCAGTCGTGAATATAATTGGGTTTTCTGTGTATTTCCGGCTCACTAGTTTTACTGTTGAACACAGCTCAGTGATATATTATTGAATATTTGACTCCCTGCTCCTGATTTTATGAATTTTGTATTTTCATGCCTGAAACGGTGAGCATTCATGTGGTCTGTGGTTAACCTCAGCAGTGTGTAAATACAACTGATTTCCTGCTTACTTGCTAACTGCTTCGGGCTAAATGCCTGCGTCCAACTGCTTCATGTGGAGGTCAGATTCATTCCTGAGCTACACTGCTGTGCTGTGCATTCATTTCATGGAAGTAATATGAGATGCAGATTAAAATCCCAGAAGCACAAAGGATTTAAGATACGGTCACAGTAATTGTGAGAACACACACACACACACTTTGTACATGCATAATGGTTTTTCATAACAGTCTGTGACTATTTCTGTATAATTAAGATATAAATCAGGCAGTTGAGGCAACACCTACACCCATGTCTATCCCTTTAGATACACATGCACTGTGTTTTGTATTTTCAGTCTGAACACTAAAACAAAAATACTTACAGAAGACATATTTAGGTGTAGATTCAACAGAATTAACGGTTTTTCTGCTGCTTAGAAATTTGTGGCAATAATATGTTCTGCAGTTAGTTTACATCATCTAATGTTCATTTAATGTTTTCCGGGAGGTATTCCAAGAAATGTAAGCTTTTCCACTTAAAATGGGAATGATAAGTTATGCACTAATGAATGCATTGATAGGAAACAAGTTATATAAATTGGTTATGTATTCATTCAGTCATGAATTTAATAGCATGGTAATGTTTTTTGTCCTCTATGAATTACACTATGTATGCATAACAATGGTTTTGCTATAAACTAAAAAAAGAATTAAAAAGTCGGAAGGCCTGCAGCTAAGGTCCGAGTCTGCACCAGCTATTTCTGTTAGCTGTAAATTATTAGTTATAAATCACACACACACACACACACACACACACACACACACACACACACACACACACACACACACACACACACACACA
>JAOXYM010000003.1:31569179-31581981 GCA_028567055.1 Leptatherina wallacei | reverse complement strand
TGTGTGTGTGTGTGTGTGTGTGTGTGTGTGTGTGTGTGTGTGTGTGTGTGTGTGTGTGCGTGTGTGTGTGTGTGTGCATTTGAGTGTTCAGTGTCTCCTTGTTGCGGGGGGTTAGATCTGTTCCATGATAATCCGCCCAGTATAAAAGTGTTTTCTGTGGAGTTTCGCTCCCAATATGACAAGCTTATGCGCATGCTTGAACAACATTAGCTCAAAAATCTACAATCTGCAACTTAAACCTTTGAATCATGATCCATAATGTTGCAAAGTTATTTTAAAGCTCACTGCGTTAGTCAGTTGCAGGGGCTAATTGAGTGCCCTTGTTGCCAAGGCATGTTGTGGTCTCAGAAGGGCGAGCTGAGCCAAAGGACTGTTCAGTAATTGGGCTATTTATGTTATTTGGTCAGCATATGTTTGTGGAGGGCCTCAGAGGAGATGCGATGCATTGAATCATGCAGGATGAAAGTATGCAGGTTTCCCTCCCAGGCAAACAGCAGCACTGATTAGACCACATCCAAGAGTCAATTATTAATTTTAAAAGTAACCTAGTTTAAAATTCACTCCCTGTTATACCAGTCTTACACTGCATCTTCTCTGTTGTGATTTTGCCGAAATACCTATTATTCTGCAATCTGCAAGCTTCTGTATGACCTATTTCTGCTAAAAAGATTATCTTTACAAGAAAGTGCACATGGGTACAACAATAAAAAAGATTTTTTTTCTTACCAGGGGGAATAACATGCTTTAAGTAAAACTAGATAACCAACAATCCATTAGAAAACCAGAACAGTCTGAATTCAAGGCGTAGCTAAAATACAAATAATGTTGCTGCTTTAAAGCTCATACATATAAAGCATTTTGGAAGCCTGAGTAAATTCTTTCAGGAAATTAAAAAAAAATTACAAAAGTGATAATAATAATAATCAATACAAGAAACTACTTTACTTATTGAAGTTTTATCTCATTCCTGGAGAATCCTTCTGACTTTCAGTCAGCTCTCAGATCAGATATGTCTGGCAAGCAGAATATTAGATAAATGACATCTAACTGTGCAGTATAGACATACAGACAATTACACCACTGATAAATTGAGGGAGGAAATAATTATTGGGGGGGCGGAAAGATTCAATTACAAAAGATTTTCAATCACATCGTCACATGCATAGCAGCACTAAGCTGGTCAGACGGATGCTATAAATTTGCTTCCATGTGGTTTGTATGTGTAACAAGCGCTTATGCACTGCCTTCTGTTTCAGCTTGACCTCCTAAGACATCCCTTTTCCTGTGTTGGTCACACTCCAGCAGTGCCAGAGCCTTGATCTGCTGAGCCTCAGGCAGAAACCTGCAGATGACTGGCCAGCAATGAGAGAGAGAGACCAGAAGCCAAAGCTTTATATTTCACTCGCAGTTGGTTCTGACATGGGTTTTTAGCAGCTCATTTGTGTAGTTTACCAGCCTGCCAGAATTCTAGGTCATGTTTGTAAATACCCAGTTAAAATAAATACAATGATCAATTGGGAGGATTTTATAGTAGCATTACTTTTGCCCCAGGAATGAGTCATGTGGTTAGCTCCAGATGTGTCCTTCTGAAATTATCTAACAGCACTATAAATACACTCTAATTACATAATAGAATAATCATAACACACCAGTAGAATAGCAGCCTCCGCCTTAAACCCATGAAACCAACATGTCACAAAAATACCATCATTTTCAGACTGACTGCCATCTGAAAGCTTAAAGAGAAGATTACACACTGTATATGGATGCTGATATACGGTGGATGGGTAATATTTAGTGACGTTCTGCAGAAATACGGCAATACAACAGGGGGCAGTACCAGCTTTGTACATGACTCGTTTATTTACAATATTACTTAATCCTACATGAATAAAACATATACATGTATTCACCAATATATCCCACTCATCAGCTCTTTCTATCAGGATGCCAGCAAACAACTTCTGGGATATTTGTTTATACATTTGAAATAATTTCAACTTAACATTTGAATATATCGTGGAAGAAAGGCTTAATCATAGTGTGCTGTTCAACTTTTAGGCCAAAAACACTTTAATTCAATCAGCACACTGTGTTGTAAGTCTGTTGTAATAAGCTGTCTGAGCGAATCTGTTTAAGGGTTAGCGACCATACTGACCATTAACATGGATAAAAATGGTTATAAAGGCATGTATTTACTTTGATATAAAGTCAAATTACAGGCAGCAAATAAATGACCTGATCTCACACAAGGAGAGGGTCACATACAAAGTTGTTACCACTAGGCTTTTTGTGATTTTACTGATTTTGACTTCAGCAGATAAATGATGTCAGCCTCTCCTGAACCAGGGTGAGAAACAGTTTGGTAAGTAATAGATTCTGAAAACGAGGCTAGACTGAAGAAAAATATATAAGCTCATGGTTAGAAAGTAAAGAGAAGATGAGAACGTTTGCATTACAGGCAACATTGTTCCTCTTGCAGCTGAGTGCATTAGCCCATCTGTCATTAATATGGATCACAAGTCTGCAGAACACAGAATGTTGTTCTTATTATAGGTTATCCAGGACCACCTAGCAGCTCTCTAGACTTATAAGACATCCCAGGCTCACACTGCTGACCATCTGTAGCCTGCAGAGAAGATCGGAACAGCATGAATCTTTCATGCTGATGGTTGCATGTGCAGAACAAGCAACGCCTTTAACTTGTTTGAGAATTTTTTCCAGCCTGCCTGACAATGAGGTTGACTGTTACAGTTTTTTCCCCTTCTGAATCTCTTTGAGGGCGTTATTTATTAAAGTCTAAAAAGACAACAGGTGTGGTTCACTTTATGAAAAGAGAAGCTAGTTTGAAAATTCTCACTGTTTTGTTAAACTCCTAGTATCTTTTTAAAAATCAGCCTTGTTTTTATTATTCTAAAGACACTAAGGGTAATGTTGAGGCACTGCTGCGAAGTATTTCCTGATTCTTTTATTTACTTTTTTTCTTCTCTTGACACTAATTAAAAATAACATGTTCAGACTTTCATCACTTTATGCCTTAAAATGTCTCACACATTCTCACAGGTTATCCCCCACATCTCTACCTTTACCTTCTATCTTTAGTATATGAGAATCTATGAATATGAAATGAACCCCTGCTTCTATCTCTATTACTTGCCAGCAGCTGTTCACCTTCAGCTGTACTCAAAAATTGTAAAACTAACCTGAGTGACCATTTTAGCATTCCACCAGTAAACTGTTTGTGCAAGAAAAATGTCTTTTTATGTTTGTCTAATATAAAACCTTGACTGTTCCAGTCTGCGTTTGAGGCAGTCATTAGCCTTGACTACTTATTACCTCTACCAATGCAGTGTTGGATTGTCTGACTGTCAGTCAGCAACATAACTCAAAAAGTTGTGGACAGATTTTAATAACATTTTCAGGAAATTTCTGAAAGTGATTAGATTTTGGGGGGGATCCAGATCAGTGCCTGGATCCAGGAATTGCTTTAATGATTTTTTACATACGCAAACATCCAGAAGATCTGTAAACTTTGTCACATCCGGGTCTTCGCTGGTGAAAGCAAAAGGTTGCTAAAGCGTAACACCATCTGATTTTCAGTGTCGATCCTTGTAAATATTTCTTTGATTTTTGTAGTTTCCTTTTAATGTGTTCAAAAGTTGTATTGTGGTTGGCTGCCATGTACATAGTTGTTCCACAGACAACAACAGATCGTTCTTCGAACCACCGAAAAGAAACAAAAACCCAGAAAGATGTGATAACTTGCTAATGGCTATCAAGGATGTCAATGCTGACGGTACACCTTGGAATCCTTCGAAATATTCGACAATTTGTTCAGATCATTTTGTGACTGCTGAGTAAAACATTTATTATATTACTGTTAAAAACTTGTGGTTGTTTTTGTATAGATGCCAAAAATACCACACAATAAAAATAACAAACGTAGCAGCTCCTTCACAATATGATGGTGGACAGATATAAGGACATTCATTCAGTCTTACTGCTGCTAGCTTTGCCTCATATCTTTTTCTAGCCTTGACACTGAGGGGATCAATATAACTGTTTGACATTATGGATCATTTTCTATCAAAAATCGATGGAGAAAACATGAATCTATGAGAACAAGTTGCACACTTCAACACAGATGCTGGTATGTTGAAGGGTTTGTTTTCACCGGTAAGCTGTTCATGGTCACATGATCACCGGGTTGTGACCAAGCGACAACTTCCGGCAGAGAAATGTGAATCCTATGCGGAGGTGCCAAAAATTGCAGTTCCCCCTTCATCCACTAGGGGCTGTCTCCAAAGCAGAGCCAATCCCCATAGACTCCCATGTTAAAAAGGCCAACTTCTAAGCAGAAATAAACATGTTTACAACCTGGTACAAAAAAAACATTTTAGGTTCAATAGGTCAAGTTTACCTTCATGACAACTGTGGGGGGAGTGAATTTTTTTATAACTCATCCGTTTAGATGTTCTTTATGTGAAAATTCTTCATAATAAGTGGCGGGTCCTTCTGATTGACAGGTGTCAGATATCCGGCGGCAAGGAGGCAGAGGGTAGCACAACAGCGGTTTCTAGCCGGCTAACAGCTCGCCTTAACTTTAGCCCGCCTTCCTCTGTTAGCTGGTTAGCTCCTGTTAGCTCCGGGTTAGCTTTGTTAGCTCATAGGTACAGGCAGCTCAGAGTTTGATGGGTGTCAATTATCCATCCCCACGATCACAGCCCCCCTCTCAGCGCCACCTCGTCGCCCATTTCTGTATTTTCCGGAAGTGACGAGACCCATGAAGCTGCCAAATGGGGAAGTTGGGAACCTCCCAACGAGCCTCAATTCAGCTCTTCAGAAACCTACGTTACGTCACGGAAGGTTCGTCCATATATTTTACAGTCATTCATGAGGGGGTCTTCAAACTCTCAGTGAGCCAGCTACCATGGTGCTATTGTTACAAAAAAAAAAAAAAGTGGTCCTCACAGAATGATTTGAACATATTTTGTTTTATTCATCCAGTAAAATAGATTCCAATATTTCAGGGAGGAACAGTGTGCGAAGCAACAAGAAGGAGCAGACTAGATTAAAAAGAGTCAATGGTGTCTTGTACAACGAGACACACCTCTGACACATCTGCAAGGTCAATGTTTTAATGCTGTGAAAACCATTCACACTGTGCTAGCAAGTCTCTGCTCTGTGTAAGGATCCCCACGTGTACTGGAAAACATGTTTAGTGGTTTTTTTTGTGTCATTTCACAACATCATGGTTTTTGTCAGTGATGTTGTGTAAAAGCTCAATACAAGGACTGAGTCTTCGCCTTTCCAACCAGAGGATCAATACCACTCAATGGTCTAAGTGAAAGCATAAAAATAGTTTTCTGTAGCATTTTAGTAAATAGAGATATGTGTCCATGGACAAAATGAGACTTCAGTGAAGGGATTCAGCTCACAGAAATGTTTGTGGGAAGAACTATGCAACAAATGATAATCAGGGCTCCACTGGAAGCTACATTTCTACGTATGATGTTGTTTAACAAGACAAAAATGAAAAAAAATTGATGATTTATCAGTTGTTTAATCTTACCGCGGCAGAGTATATTGAAGAGGATGCTTTAAAGACTCATTACATAACTTTTGAACCTTAAAATTCAACTCTAAATTGATGGCACAGTGACATCTATTATGTGCATTTCTGCAGGCGTGGCTGCCCAGCGAAACCGCACTATACAACTTTTTCATCCAGGACTCCGCGTGATGTTGCAGCTGCTTCACATGCTAGCAAACGAATGTGCACCGTGGCAGATTCAGCAAAGAAACGCAAGAAGGAAAAAGAGGGGAAAAGAAAGAGAGAAAGGGACAGAGGAAGATAAGACAATAGCCAAGATAAGACTGTCTTTTACTAGCTGGAGAGAGCTCACAGTACAGGTAGGATGCAAGATTGATGCTGAATTAGCCATCGATAGGGGGCGCATCATTGCGAAAATCTGCAACGGTTCCGTAGTGCATATATATATATATATAAGGATATAATGAATAAAACACTAACCAAATGAGCTTCTAAGCACAAAAATGATGGATAAACCTGCACATGAATAAATCCAGGTGTACAAAGATCATGTCACTCTCACAATCTATCAGTTTTCCATCTTCATGTCTTACACTTGTGTAATTAGATTTTTTTTTTCTCTTGTAATGGCTGGCTTGCATCGTTACATTTCACCTTGGCTCAAGGTCTCTCTACAGAAAATCCATCTTTTCCACTTCTGCCCCATCCTGAACTGATTCACCTGTGAGTCGTATCATGAAGAATACACCTTTGGTATGTCTTGTTACCTGCTGTGACTCACATCACGACTGGCGAGTCAACATGTTTATTACCACATTCCCCGGTGAGAGGTGATTCATCTTGATCAATGGATTTCTGTCTTATCCACAATACCCTGTCTTTCAGCACTCTGTAGCCCCCTCTTTGCCTGTCAGCTACATGATTGGTGCAGGTAAACTGAGGGGATTTAAAATCCAACTGCAATCAAATGAAAAGATCAGTTTGCACTTTCAGAGAAAGGTCTACAATAGGAATACCTCTGAAGAAAAAGGTTTACTGTATATATAAATTTATATTTGTGCATTTTGATTTTTATTGTTTTTAATCTACCAATGTAACACATGTTTAACAGATTTTTTTAAGTGGTTTCATATCATCCTAATATTTACTGCCACTCTGGCAGCTCAGGATGAAGAGTAATTGTCAGTCAGAAGGTTTGCCCAGGTTTCCCCCACCTGGCGAAACTAGGCAAAGCCTTCCACAATGTCTATGATGTGATAATTGGCATCTGTATGTGTGTAATAGAGAAACAGCATTGCTTTTCTTTTGGACTTTCATGGGAGACGTTTCTTACTTTTATATTAAGGTACAAGATTCACCAAAGTTGCAATAATAGTCTTTATAAGGCACAACTTCTGCCAAGGCTATAACAGCAGGGTACTACCCCGGTGACAGGCATTTGTACCCCTAAAGATACAATTAGGCACTTTTTCCTGGGAGTGTGCTAACCACTAAACTCCTTATTTTTTTAAGTTTTCATCTTCGTCGACTTACTATTAATATGCACAAGATGAGCTGCTTAAACCTCAGTGTTGCATATGCTTTTATATTATTCTGACTGAGCCTTTAACTAAATCAAAGCAGTAATGCACTTGAGGATTGCACCACAACTTGCATATATTGCCTTATAGATTCAAGTGGCAAAAAATCTTATGAGTGATACATATTTGATGCAACGTACATAACATGCAACCTGAACCTGTTTTTTTTACATCAACATCACAAATTATTTGTATCACAATGCCTTTTACTTCATTCATTGTCCCTGAAAGCTCCTGTAACAGGCATATTAAAATTTCCACTGCCTACCGTCATGATTAGGAACGGATTACACTATTTTAATCCTTGATGTTGAGGCCAAATGTGAATGCAACAACAGTGCCTTTCACTCTAAGAGGAGGACCGTGTGTCCTTGCTGTGAGGACATGCAAAGACAGTAACTGATCACAAGAAGTATGGAGAGAGTGCTGGTGGGCTCATGTCACATTCTCCAGTTGTAGTTAAGACTCTACACTGCTTTAGTCATATTATCTTAATATACCAGATTATATATAAACAATTAACAAACCATCCCAAAAAATGTAAAATGAAATATTTTTCCAACATGTTTTCCTCATTGGGATCTGCCTCACCAGGGACTATGCAGCAGCTACCCTTGTGTGGGTGTTTGGAGGGTTCCTGCACTACATCTTAAGGGTTGTTGTGTGGGACCCGGCTGGCCATGATTTGAGTGGGATGGCTCTTGTTGTGGACAAATCCCCAATATATTTCTTCCTCAGGTTCCAATTAGGGATTGGAGTTTGTTTGTGGTAAATGTGTGCTTTATGAGTGTGTGACAGATAATGAATGATTAGGTTTTATGGCTGTCACTGGTTTGCCTAATCATTGTTCTCATCCTGTATGCAAATTACTTCTTCACCTGCTCCCTGGTTTGCTGCCCCTGGACCAATCGCTGTTGCTGCTTCCTCCATTCCAGGAATAAAAACGTGCTGCACCATTCATTTGTCAGCAGCTGTGTTCTGGTGTCTCTTCTAGTAGACAGCTTGCCCCATTTTGTAGAGACCCTGCTTTGTCAATCATTGTATTACATTGTGTCTGATCGTAGTGAGGTCTAGTGTTGACCTTTAAGGCTTTTTGCCTATTTGTATTTTGTGTATTATTGTTAATTGTTTGGGAGACAGTGCAAGTTAAGACTTCATCTTTCTACCTTAGTTTTTTTCTTGTTATATTATTAGCTGTGCTGCTTCTTGTGTTTTGTTTTGTATGTTATATGTTATATTTCTTTTATGTTGCGTCCCCTTACCCTAGCCGAGCTAGCGCCGTAACATGAGGTGCGTATTTTTAATTCGGTTAGGTTATATTCTAGGGACGTTAGGGCTTGTTTTCGATTTTTAATTTGATTTAGAAATTATCTTAAAATTGCTGCTATCATGCAAAGCTTTTTGGTATGAAAAGTGCGATATAAATAACATTTGATTTGATAAACCATAAGGTGACAAATAAAATCTAAAATGACAAACATTAGTATGGAAATGTATGATCAGGAGGAGAAAGAACAAAGGATAGCCAGTGACACATTTGTATCTCATGATCTGCCTGTGAATGGTTCGAACGGAGTAATTTTCTTTTGTTGGCGCTTCATTTACATCCGAACCATCGCAGGATCAGTGTGATTTGACAGAGAACAATTACATCCCTTTTTATCACAAAACAATGAGTATCTATAGTAACTGCTTCCATTGCTTTTCCATAATCAACTCCAGACAGCTTCTTACTGGAGTGCACAAAAGAATATAATTTCCATTTTATCTCTCAAATCTAATGTGGAAAACATCAGGTGGGTTTTTGTGATGTGAATGAATGTTTCAGTCCTGATGAAATTGAGATACTGCAGGGAAAATATGCAAAAAAAATCCATGCAATACTTTGTATTCAGTTTACCTGCTGCACAAAAGGAGTGAAAGCTTCAGTTAGAGGCAGCTCAAAGTTTATCCGTTAAAGGTTAACAAGCAAAAGAAGATATCAGAGCTTCTCATTTGCTTTCTATCACAGCAATACATCAATGTTTCTGCTCCTCGGACTCCTCTTTAACCTTTTCAATGAAGGAAGGACACATACTTCTAAACCAAAACATACCATAGTGTGACAACTGTAGGTTTTTGTTGTGGATTTTTTATTGGTCTTTTTTCCCCCTTTCATTTTATAGCAAGTGATGCTGCCCTGAGGTAGTTTATGCAGATACAGTGTAGACACAACTTCACAAGTGGGATCAGAGGTCATATTTTCCAATGAAGTATGAATGGAAAAACATAATAGACCTTTGTATTCTAATTGCACATAAACTTAGGACATTTCCAGCTTCTAAAAGTAGACAATGATTTAGCTCAGTAAAGAAACTAATCATAAAGGTAAATCCTCTTCACAGGAAGAAAAAACTAAAAACATTTGTGGGATGGCATATAGTGGCCATTTTTGGACTTTTTTTCTATTGACATCTGTTTCAATTTCAATTGATTGGAAGTTATTTATTTTATTTACAAGTTGATTGCAAGTTTGACTTTCAGGCACGTACTGAAAATGCATGAAATCAGCACAGTAACTTTTAACTTGTCTTGCTTTAAATAAATTTAATTTATGATATTATTTTTGCTATTTGTTGTTGCCTTTTACTACTTTTCAATGTTTCCTTTGCACCATCTGGAATGTTTTTAATGTTTTATGTAAAACATTTTAAATAGTCTTGTTCAGGAAATGTGCTATACAAATAAACATATTTTTTCCTATATGTAGAATTATTCTAATTTCAATTTTACTTTCAAAATTATTGTAAGTTTTTATTTTAGAGCAGCCATATTCATTATAAAGGCATCATTTCTGTGTAGATTGAATACCTTATAAAGCAACAAAAGTAAACAGAGTTAAACCAGTTTTCCAGACTGTCTCTGGCACAAGCTGTACATACTCAAGTACATTTCCACACTTAAATTTTTTTAGGTATCTTTAATCTTCTTGATTGAATAAGCCACATAATCGCAATACCGGTAACTAACATCCCTGAAGCCACCAACAAGCGATGTGGATCAAAGTGAACTTAACACAGCAGATGAAGCAGATTCAGAGCAAGTTATGTCTGAAGTTGTGAGCCATAAGATTTATTCTTCATGAATGTGTTGTGTCAGTGTTTAATATTTTCTATAAAGCATTATCTTTTACATCATAAAGGTTTAATATTCATAAGGTCTTCATGACATAAACCTCTTTGCATTAAAACCTAAATTATCCCTCAAGGGGTTACTTGTTGCTTTAAAGTTTATTATGTAAGTGTGTACTTTTGCACTTTCCTTACGAAAACATCTACTTCTTGATTGAAGATATTGTCCTTGGCATTGCATGTTAATAAAAGTTTATATCTAAGCTCTATGCCTGTCACTTTAGAGACTAAATCAGATATTTCATCAATGCTCTTAGATAAATCAAGGACAGAAACTTCGCGTTTTATTTACCTGACAAGATACAGGTGTGCTTGTTTTTCAGTCAGTGGGGTTGCTGGATTAATAATCATCAACCTCCTCAATGTTGAACTGTATTTGGGCAAAATATAGAACCATTACACCCAATCTATTCTGCATAAGAGCATCAGCAAAATTAGAATGTAATTTCCCAAACCAACAAACCAGTTCAAACATGCCCCCTGCTGGCTATGTTTTGTGCCCCATCTCCTCCCATCTGAAAAGCAGTGCCAGCTTACACTTAAACAAATCAACCACATTTTTTTTGTTTAAATCTAATTTACCTTTAATACAGGAGGTTCATGACATATGTTTTATGAACATGTAGCAAAATATAGAGCCCTTTAAAGGATTTTATAATGCCTTATTTATCTATTTATGTTGCTGGTTGATGTGCAAAAATAAATCTGATTTACTTGACTGAAACATTTGTTTCTGTTCATAAACAAAACATTAAAAAAGTTTTTGAATGGTTTGGAAACTTTAAATATGGTTAAAGGTCCACCCACTACAATGGAGCCTGTATTCTGGGCAAGATCCATCAGCTCTGCAGAAGCCTCATCTAAGAAACGCAATTGCAGGATATACATGAGGACATAAGAAGAGCAGCGTGAATAGGAGCTGTGGCAAAGGAGGTTATTGTATTTCAGTTAGAATATTCCTGTATGTAATCTTCCCTCAAATGTAAAAAAAAAATAAAAATTGAACAGCTGAATGAAATATAGCAGCCAAGCAAGTTTAAAATTATTTTCCCCGAACAGGAATCAGATTTTGTGTAGTTTGTCTTTGCAGCAAGGTCATAAAACACTTGTTTCTGCAGTTTGGGGTCCAGTAAATTGCCTCGGTGGGTGAGAGGTTGCAGGGGGAAACAGACATCTAAAACACAGCAGCCCAAAACAACCGTCCTAATTAATGAAAATTAATGAACAAAAGAATGGCTTTCTCTGATAACTGAGCCCAAAGAACGGCCACAAGTTTCCATCTAATTCTGTTTAACTGACAGCACTTGTTAGCTTTCCTCTTCACCAGAGATCAATAACATCATCTCATCAAAGTGAGAAAAATAGTGGCAATGCTTGTCTGTTAGAAATGAAGCCTCTTCTGTTGTTGCTTCCACTGATCACTCACCCCTTCTTCTTTTGACAAATGGAAAGTCTCACCATTTTTTACATCACAAATTTCAACAGTAGTGAGCTCCCTGAAGGGAGGACAGTGATGGAGTAAGACAAAGAGAAGTAAAGAGGATAATAGATGAGTTTCCACCAAACGCAAGAGCTCACAAAGGGCATATGTCTCAGTGGCATATCAATTCTGAAATATAAACCAAAATACCAGAAAATCTTCCTCATGTTACACAACAGTCCTATACCAAAATAACAACACACATATTGGGCTCCGAGCAGGAGTGGGAAGTGTTTATTTTCACGTGGGCAACTTTCTAATCCCTGCTTTACATGAGTGAGTCACACAAATTAATTAATTCAGTCATTAAACTGTGAAATGAGCATGTGCTTGTTGGGAACTTTCTTAATATTAGATTTTCATGTTTAACAGAGCAGGAGAAAGCCTTCGTGGACACACACACACACACACACACACCACACACACACACACACACACACCACACACACACACACACATGCAGGCGATGGTCCTAATGCAAGAACTTTTTTTCAGATTTAAATCCAAGGCATCTCTGAAATTACACTGTCTGCTCACACTGTAGATAATTTCCCAGGAGGACTCTCCAAACTCTCCTTACGGCTTATATAAAACCAGCTTTCACGTGGCGTGTAAGTTACTGAGATATGACGGGATTTAACTTATAGAAATGTAACCAAAGTGTAATGAAAGTCAACGAAGTTGGCACCTACTCACTGACTCTGCTCATCGCACCATGATTGTCTTAACTTTGGCCCTTGATGTGATTGACAGACACATCAAGCAGACACCTGAAAGCCTTTATTGAAAGTATCTGCTCTTTCCTAAATAGTTTCTACAGAGAATTTCCCCTGTCAGATGTGTGAAGCAAACCACAAATTAAATTATAGATCAGTGAAATATACCATCTGGCGCATCAGGTTATACACTGTAAGTAATGGCTGTGAAATGTACAGTTATTTACTGTATCAAACACAGTAACCATACTGTTTTTGATTTTTACAGTGTGATCTTGTAAAATTTACAATAAAACTTCATC
>JAOXYM010000003.1:31555997-31567052 GCA_028567055.1 Leptatherina wallacei | reverse complement strand
ATGATGTGAAGCACTTTGAGATGCGCAATGTAGGAAAAGGTGCTATATAAATAAAGTTTGATTTGATTTGATTTGATATATAGAGTCGGAAAAGAAAACCTGTTTTGGAGAAGCTACTGCAAAGAAAAAAGCTGAAAGAGAGCTAAGCTAGAGCAGAGTGTGCATCGGTGGCGTCAACTAAAGCAACAGAAAGGGCTGCAGAGTGATGCCATGGTGGACATATTTCTACCTGATAGGTAAGACAGCATTATGTCTTTATGACTTTTAGAGAAAACAATCGATGCTGCTCAGCACTCGGGAACCCTCGGGAACAAGCATGTTCCTGTCGTCTGGAGGCGTGGCTTCAGGGGGAAGTCTGAAGAAAGGGGTTTGGACTTTTCAGTTGTGTATTTTCAACATTTAGCTTGCTCGAACGGTTTTTCCAGGATCTTCTACCCTACCTTTAAGGCCCATTTATACTCCCTTCACGTACGTAATAGGTACGACCGTTTCAATCCTCACTGCCCTCGTACTTTCATGCATCCCTTACGTGGTTGTTAGATATACATCCATCAGACAGCAGTACAGAATTCAGAGTTCACCTCCAAGTTCTGACGTTAGTTTCATTCAAAAACAAACGAAGTGACGATGTCGGAGATCATGATCATGTTCATTCTCAGAAAGAGACATAAAAGAGGCAGTGCAGTAGAAGGCGGCAGTCCGCTATTAAAAACATCTTTTTCTTCCTCTTTGTTTCTTTTGCTTGTTGCACATCAGTAATACAGCCTTTAGAGTCTTAGCGGAGGATTTTCATGGAATCTCATCAGCTTTTCAGGGGAGCTGAGCTCTCCTTTGCTCCCTGCTGTAGTGGCTATGTACTGTATATATCTATGTTTTTTTGTTTCAGCGATATTGAGAAAATCATTTTGGAGAGATAAAAGAAGAATTCACCCATTGCAATAGCAACATTCGACACCCTGCAGCAAGGTGCGACATGGGGTTGTCAAACACATGCAGCCTCACATTCCTGAGATCTGTGTTTCTCAATGTGACACCACTGATGCAGCCTTCACTCCGTATGTGTGTGTGTGTGTGCTAAATATGGGTTGTTTATGCCTCCTTAAAGAGAGAAATTAATATTGAAGAGCAACAGGTGACAGTTAGCGATTGCAACCTTGATGACATATACCAAGTCAAATAAAAAGAGCATTAACAAGATTTTAATGATCGTGAATTTACTTTGTAGCATTCCCCCGGAAGCTTGTATTCGAGACTGATATTAAAACGCCTCTGGCAGTTCATGCCAGAAATACAAAAGTCTCTTAATTTTGTGAAATTGAGCATGGTCTCCTCTAAAACATGGTGAATATTGAAAGTAACATGACAGGTATATCAGCTAAACAGCACAAGTCATTTGGGACTAACAAGGAGTTCCCTCTCTGCAGACAAACATAACCTTTTCTGCAGCTCTGAAACGACGTGAAAGCAGCATGGACTTACTGGAGGGAGCAACTGTGTGGCCAGAAGACAGGGTGGAAATCTCTGTGGGTCAAGCAGCTAATGTCTTTTAACACTTCAATACTTGAAAGTGTGCAGACCTGAACAGCACTGGTGTGTCTTTTCTGGGGCAGTAAGGCTCTGTTCCCATGTGTCGGGCCATTTGCCGGCATTCACCTGACACACTCAGTGTCCCCAAAGCCCGGAGGACTTCACACATTATCCCACACAAAGTCATTCCTCAAGCAGTGAATGCCTTCCGCCCTTTAACTTCAACCTGTGTATTAATGGGGTCCACAGAGAATCTTCTTCCATAACCTCTCTCACTCTGTATAGAATAGATATGACTCATACTTGTTTTTGTTCACGTAAGAATGCAGCACTGTTGGTGCCGCTCCTACCCTCACACCTCGTTTCTAAATTTGCAGTGAGAATATGCAGTCAGTACATAAGGGCTAGACATACTGTTCTTTCAAAAATCATTAGTTGAAGGTTAAAACATTTCTTTTGTCCACATATACTGTTTCTTCCACCAGATATCTACAATAATTTCCCTGTAAGAGGGATAAATAAAGTATTTTTCATTTCATTTCATTTTCATATCTGGTTAAGATAGATAAAGTAGTAAAGTAATAAAGTAATAAAGTTTGATCACAACTATGCTGTTCTATAAAGATCTGTTAGCTTCTCATTGGTATTCATGTTGAATTCAAAGATTGAACTTTTTCTGCCCAAGAAGTTTAACGCACTATAAGGCACTATATCTATTATAAAATTCCTTGATTGTTCCATATATGACTTATTGCATTGACATATGGGGAACTAAATGTAAAACATACATCAATCCAGTTTTCATTTTACAAAAAAGAGCAATAAGAATCATTAGTAGAAGCAGATATAGATCCATCCAGTCCATTATTTAAGTTACAATTATTCAAATTTGACGATGTAGTGATTGCAGTATTTTGAAGCTAATGTATAAAAAGATCTGAAAAAAGACAAAGCTATTATGATTTAAAAGGACGTGTGATATTTATAAAACCGAGATTCAGAAGAAAAGTTTTTAAGTGTACAGAGTCGTTATGTGGAACAATCTGGATAAAGAAACAAAAGTAGCAAAATCAATTATTATGTTTAAAAAAAATGTTACACACTATGATAAGAAAATGTATACCATAGTCAGTGAGAATTGTAATGCCATCTGGCGTGCATTATTTTCGTATATACGCACATGTAGTTTGGCTAGTGAAATCACAGTTATATAACTCTGCTAAGAGCGTCACCATAGCAACGCCTTAATCAACTGGTTCAGATCATCTGGCTTTTGACAGGTGAATGAGAGAATCGTGTTGCAGCATAGAACATTTGTTTATGATGAAAAGTACATCGAGGCAAACATAAAATAGTTCCAATACTTTAGTGCATTTAGCAAGTTTCGTGTAAAAAAAAAAAAATTTCTTATGAAATGTTTACTGTGTGGGACCACGGTATAAGCGGACTAAACAACTTGGACCCGTGCTTCATACGGTTTTAATGGACTTCGCTGCGTGTCTTGGTGTTCTAGACTCCGTGTCGTGCATTAAAACCGTATAATGCACGGGTCCTTGTTGTTTAATCCTTACATGATGAATAAGGTTAATTTGTTTTGTTCTGTGGTGATAATAAATGAAAAGTAAAATATTAAATATCTGTTGTAAATCAGCGGCATGTTGTCTTGCATTTGTTTTTAGTTAAATTTTATTAGTTGAATAAATTTGATTTATCAATGGTTTAATTATTTGTGTGAGGGGGTAGATTATATAAGGTTTTTCTTCTTTTTGCTTCTTTTCATTCAAGAGTTTGAAATTTATATGTACTGATTGTTTTGTTTGGTAAATATTTAAATAAATACTTTAAATAAAATAAAATAATGCCAAAACTGTACCAGTTTAAATGCCAAGAAGCTACAAGGTAAAAAAAAAGAAAAAAGAAAGTCAAATCAGAAGTTCAGGAACTTAATCTGCCACAAGATATAATGTTGCATTTCTGTCACTCAAAGCTTATGTGGATCACAGAGTTTTATTTCTTCTTCAACTATCTGCTAAGAGTTTGTTTAAAGGACTTCTTCCATATGTAAAAAATGAGAGTGCAAGGTTTTATTTTATTCTATGACCGTTGACGCCAAGTCACTCTTGTGAAAAACAATTCTGGGGGTTTTAAATGATCATTATTAGTATTTTTACTTGCTCCAGTTTCCACTAACAACTCAATGAATGCATTGGTGATTCTTAATTGGCCATATATATACATGTGAGTGACCAGTTAGCTAGGATATGCCTCAGTCCTGTGACCCTGAACATGATGACGTGCGTATAAAGAATGGATGGGTGCACTTCAGCAGCACTCGCCCGAATGCAGCAGATATTAAGGTTGCATAAGCCTATCCTCAGAGTGTCTCACAAGAAACCCCAAGACTTTTTTCAGATTGAACATGAGTTATGCCAATTTATACCCTGTGGGAGGCACTTCAGTGTAGTCAGACTGATGCAAAAGTCAATACAAACACTCTTGTTCCTCACTATATAAAAGGTCCTGACCAGCACAAGGGTGCAAAGTAGCAAAGCCCACCCTCCCTGATGTATATTCCCCATCTCGACCCATGCTCAGTTTTTTTTTTTAGTATGTCTTGACTTTGAAAAAACAAAAATGGTTTGATTTAGATTTGTCTGACAAAGAGGTGCATACAGATACAAGACAGCAATAAGAGGAAAAATGATGTTCCCAGCTTAATAAACATATCAATGAACCCTTCAAATGGAAACACTGACAGCCTCTTCAGTTTTTATGCTTTTTTACTTTTTAGCATGATACACAGAACTGCCCTTCCAATCCTGTAGGAGATATATTATGAATAACTTTCTATTGACATGCTTCATTATGCCTGCTGTCACCCTGGGACATGCAGCATGTAGAAACAGTGTGGTGGCATGATGCTGCTGTCCCTGATCTTGTTATATGTGGTCTTATTAGTTTTCACATACAGACAGAATTACATGGTTATGGAACTGTTTGAGGGGGAGATTTTTCTCTATTCTTCACTGGATGGCAATACTTGACAAAAGCGACAGCAACAATTTAATGACACTGCGTCAGACTTCTATAGAAGACCAATAAAAGAAGAAACTGAGATTCTCATGTCTTTGTTTTGAACAGCATCTGAGCTCAGAGAGGAACATGAATAATATGATGTTTTCTTTACCATACACTTTGAAAAACAAAAATCACATCTTTAAAGTTTCATGTTCAGAAAACACATTTTCCGAGAAGAATTCTTCTGCTATATAATCTATCATTATCCCCTAAAACTTCAGTGTCTCTCCAACTCCCCATAGTTTGTTCAGCTTCTTCTATGCCAGCAATCTCAGCAGTCCATATACTGATTCCCAGACTCAGCCACAAGCAATGAAAGGACCCAATTAACCCCACTAGATTTATCTACACCGCTCACCAGCTCTGGTGTTTGGTGAAGAAATTGATTTGCCCCAGCAGACAGCAGTTCCACTTGTCAATCAACTGACCCAAACTATCTGCAAATCTGTCTTCAGATACAACACTGCCCAACTTCCATGAACTAGGATTCCACTATCTTCCAAAAGCCATGTGAATGATGCAGGTAGAAGAGATATAATAGCTTTCAGATTTGTTCCACAAAACTAAAAAAGAAGGTGCATATAGTGCATTTCTGCAGCTGACTTCTTGTGGCATGTTAAAATAAACCAAATGGGACACCATGCACAGAATGTCTGAATATTCACAAAACCTTTTAGTTGCTTTGCAGGACTGATGGGTTATCAGAAAATAGTCTTCTCTTATATATGGGCAACTAGCTGGCCATTAGCACATCATTTTGAAGGGTTTGCTTAAACAAACCGTAAGTCTCCATTAAGCTGCAGTTGAGCTTGAAAACAGCTAGAATAGCAATAGATGAGGTGTCGTACAGGAAGCAAGTTGGTATTTCAATATTAATCTTTGGTTTGGTAGTTCCAACTTCTGCTTTCCTTTTAAGTGGGTTTTGATGTTTTTGTAAGATTGTTGGACTTTGAGCAGAGATGGGCCAACAGAAACAGGCACACAGCCTCTATGGCAGGCTCTATAGCGGGTCCTGAGCTGTGGAGCAGCAACACAGATCATGACAAGCTTCTTCAGTTCCATGTTTTCATCAGTTCACTCTTTTTTGTCTTTAGTTTTGCAGATCGGGTTTCTGTTTGAGAATTGGACACAAACTACGTTGTTAAGATTCATGGAGCAAGATCATGGTTCGGGCTAAAACAGATTCTTTCAAAGTGCTAATATTATGTTACCATATGTTCTACTTTATGGATGGCTGGGTGCCACATCAAAACCTACTGCTCATGAAAATGGAAGAAATTCTACTCTGATAAGACAGAATAGGATGATAATGAGATTCGTTAGAACAGAATATTCTCACCCCATGAAGGTCAAAGAAATATCTCAAACCACTGCTCTTCATCTAGTTTCTTCTAGATGAGTCTAATAAAACATGCACATCACACTGCTGCCTTGTTGAAGCTCAGATGGAGAATGATACAAAAATCAAACTGAATATGAAACTAAATGCACTTTTATGGAGGCCTGTTTGAGATCAGCGAAATTTGAATATATGCTGCTGCTAAACTAATAATCAATATAAAGATTATTGATAGTTTATCATAATGTGTTTTTTATAGTAAATATGTTATATGAGTTTGATGTGTGGCAGTAGACACACAATTATTTATATTCTTTTTAAAAGAGAGAGAAAAAAACTAGACGTTAGGAGCCATATGTTTGCATTTTGTCGCCATGGCCACTGAAATAAGAATAGGATGTGCCGCTTAAAGGACAATGTCACAAAATGCAATGGCAAATGAGTGATTAGCTCCCCATTACTTCTAGGAAACCATAAACTGTTTTACTGTTTTCTTTTTAAATAGGTGAAATCTTATGGCATGACTTATCATATTCCACTGATTTCCTACAGTGTTGCCATATTAATAAATATCAAATTGGATTGTGTAGTCATTATTATCTAATCTGAGCAGCATTGTCATTTATGCACATGTGCAACAGGAAAATTGTGGTGGGAAAAACAGAGTTTGTAAAGTGGATTTCCTTACAAATGAATTGGTCTGCAGTGTTGCATTTTCTGTCTTGATTTTCCACTTTGTGCTCTTTCATTTTTTTCCATGTTATTGTAGATTTTAATCAGGTATGTGGGCTGTGAATGAACTGTGCATAAACAGCTTTGATCCTTAGCAGCCCCAACACTTGTTCAGATTAATTTTTGATTTTCAGAGAAATAACTATGTAAAAACCTGCCCTATTATTGTAGACACATCCTGGGTGTTACATTCATACATATTTTCCTTGCTATAAAGCTAACAACGACAATATCAACAGTTAATTTAAGCTGTTACTCTTTTCCAAATAATATTAAAGAAGAAAATGTCCATACTATCATATGCAACCCCCCTCCCCTTATGCTGCTGAATTATTAACCATTTTACTGCAATAATGTCACATTTAGAAGCTTTTAGAATACCTCCCAAATGGACACTTAAAAAAAGTTGGACCTAAGAAATGTGAAGAAATTAAAGCCACTCCAGAAATGGCTCGATAGGTACTTTCTGAATGACTACAAAAAGAAAAAAACAATAAAAGTTTCCCGTGGCTATGGCTCTGCTGTTCTTTCCTAAGCCCTTAGTATTGTGACACAGTGTGCCATTCCTATCTGACAGTGTTGTGCTGACACTGAGCAAGTTTTAAAACTTCCCTACTGCCCGTGATGTCATCCAACAAGCAGAAAAGTATTCCATGTTATATTTGTTATGATGAGTCATAGATAAAGCTGCAAGAGCAATTAAATATATTGAAAAAATACCACCACACATGGCAACGTGCAGACGCAGATAGGACTGTTGAGCAGAATTAAGATTAATATGAAAAACACAAACCTTTTAATACATGTACAGATCAATGGTTTCAAAGAAGAAAGTGAAACAACAGTAAAGAAATACACATATACTGGATGATAATAAAGAGAAGAAGAAGAAGAAGAAGAAGCAGCAAACAAAGTCTAAATACATATGGCAAGCCAAAAGGGCCATAATACAACCTTCAAATGATGCGTTTGTCACAGAAAACGCCGTACACGGCGTTTCAAGAACGCGGTAAAAAGCGCCAATTTGTTTTAATTTGACGCGCGTAAAAACAGCGCTTTCTGTGACAAACGCGTCATTCGAAGGGCATAGTATGGCCCTTATGGCTTGCCACAGACACCAGAGTTGGAAAAATCGCAACTTTTGCCGCTTGACGCGGGGCGTCAACCAATCAGAGCGACTCAGCATCATGACGGAACAAGACAGAAATAGGAAGAACCCGAGGAAATCTCTTCACTTTATAAAGACAATGGAGGACAAACTAATCGTGGCTGTCTGTGTCCACCCTGTCATTTATGACACGTCCTCCTCTGAACAATCTGGTGAATGCAGACACGGCGCAGAGACGCCCGACGACGTCGTTCTCTATCCTTGTGGAGCAAATAAAGCCAAGCTACTTTCTCAATTTCGTCCGCCATTGCAGAAAGACAAGCAAAGGAAAACATCCGGGTCCTGCAGACTCGCATCTCGGGCATCAAGAACGTTTTTGATGCTGGATGTCAAGCTCTGATTTACTAGTGTCAAGCGTCCAACTTTGAGCATCAGGAGCATTTTTGACGCCGATCTGAATGCACCATCAGTAAATGCAAAGATCTGATGAATTATAGAGTTGAAGACAATGAAGGTTGTATCCACCATACATCGTCTCTACCTCAGTTTCACCTGGGAAAGGCTCCAGCATCCATAACAAACATGTAGAGGTGGGTTATAGAAAAATGAATGGATTCATTATAAAAAAAAAATGTAATCTTGAAGGAATGACTCAATGATTTCAAGAATGATTCAGGGAGAAATTGAAATAAAAAGATTCCAAGACAGAAAAACAAAGAAAAGAAACATGCTGGAGCTATGCCCTTTGGTATGTCAACTGGAAATATCACTTCTTCTCTTTAAAGAGAAACATAAACTTTGTCTTTTTGTTCAACTGGGAAATATCTGGGCCATGATTCCCATGGTGAAACAACTTCAGAGGAATTATTGTTCCTCATTTATCCACTCAAAGCACTACTGGAGCCATCCCTCCAGTGAATATTCCCCTCTTCCCCTCCCAGTGAGACATTCCTTCCAAGGGGCCATGAATTATAGCTATGGACTGAAACAATCTGTCATCCCGCGATGATTACCATGAAAGTGCACCTCAGCAAGACATTTAATGACTACAATAAAGGTGTAAGTCAAGAATCCTTTCCCTCTAGTTACTAAAGAACTTGGTCTGGCAAGAAACATCTAATATTCTACATCTTCTGTTCCATATGTGACACCTGCAAAGAATCTGTCATCTAGTCCCGAAATGGCACTATTCTTGGTGAATGTTCCCTGGAGACATAATTACTCCAAAAGGAGGTGTGTGGAGACAGTAATGGCCTCACCTTGACACACAAAATCAACCTCCCACTAGGACCCACAGCACACGCAGTGACACACTGCCAGCTGTGCATTTGCAGCATCCTATATACAATATGGTGTGCAGTATGGCTCCTATTTGGTATGCTAATAAAGGACGACAACGTTCACTGTGGAGATCAGAGACATACTCATTTGTTTATTATTCCAGTTCACAGTTGAGAAATTCACGTTGATTTACGAGAAGCCACTTTGCTGTATTGGAAATACATTTAAATAAGCCAATATGAAGGCTATTTCCACTGATTATTCAGGGTGCAGCTTGGAATAAAGTGGTAGTTTTACCTGGTCCGGAGCAAAAGGCAGCAATCACAGCCAGTATACAGACGTAACTGAGGTATGGCATCCACGACACACTTTCCTGGAATGACAGGTAAACGGTTAAACATCCACAGACATGATCATTTTGGACATTTTGGATGTGCATCAGTGATAGAAAACATTTTTTCTTAAAAAAAAGTCCATGTGTAGTATTTAGAATAAATTCAGATTCATACTGTGAATCTTACGTGCACAGTGTGCAGTATCAGGTGTTTGCACACTCCGACAGCACTTCAAACATCGTTTGAGGAGGAAGAATAATTTACCTGGAAATTGAGGAAAACTGTGAGCAGGCTGAAGAAAACCGCCATGGAAGAGAAACCAAATATGAGGAGGGGTCTCCTCCCAATTCGCTCTATAACCAGGCCCTGAAGACAGGACAAAAGCAGAATATCTAAAGGCTGTACTCCTGCATTATGACACTAAAATCGTGAATCCACTGTTAACAAAGTCAGCTGGCTCATGGGTCTCATAGTTGGTCTGCCGGTTTGGTCCTCACTGGTGTCTTTTAAAAGACTACCAAAAGGACTCTGATGGAATGAGACATTACTTGTCCCCGGGGAGGAACTTTACTCACTGGTGCTCTGCTGACTGCTGCTGCTTTCAGATGAAATCTCTTTACAACTCTGGATGGATTTACTCATACACAACTCTGCATGCAGCTCATCAATAATTCTGTTGCCACTTCACTTTTCACCCAGGTGCCTCTCTGGATTATGGATGAAGCACTGGGCATGTGATTGAGGCTGTAGCGAAGCACAAGCTACAGCTGCTGGCTTTATTCCACTGTGGCCTCTCAGACTTAAAGTATTCATAGTACTGCTTGCGTTTCTCTTAACCAGTGGGATTTTGTGAGGAAAAAGGTCACTGCTCTGTGTACAGTATGTGTCCCTGTACTGGGTTGGGGGGAGAGGGGGGGCGGTGGCTTATCCCCTTTTCCACAGTATATATGGCTGTTATTTTACTCTTCTTAACACTTTCCTGTCGGCATGCTCCAGACAGCTTCAGCTTTAGATTTGGAAAAGAGGCGATGTTCACTCAGCATGTGTTTGTGTCCAAGTGCATGTCCCAGTGGGCATGGTCCCTGCGGGTATGAGGCATTTCTCTCCCTGACTGCAGCCCACACAGCTGCCACACACAGTCACACTTGCACATAAACAGCAGCAAACACACAGTTCATTAAGGTCTCTGAAGGTTTGAGAAGATGGATATTTATGAGCCTGCATATATGTGTGTATGAGTTTGCTAAGAGTAGCAACAGAAGCTCGACTATTGTAAGACTGCATTATGTATCACTTGCAACAAACAAGACCTGGGGGACAGACAGAGTTATCTGTGAATCTATCTTTTTTTCTTTTTTTTTTTACAGGTGTTCACTCTTCCATGTATGTAGAAATATTAAAAAATTTTCTTGTTTCTTGTGTTTGAACGAATTATCTTGAAACCGGCTAGTTAGCTGAACATGCTTTGAAGCATGATCTCAACAATTTGTTCCACTCTCTAACAAATTGCAGTGCTAATGAAAATGCAAAAGGGATGATTAAATGGAGGTTACTGAGCTCTCTAATATTCTACCACATTGTTGTGTTCTGTCATAAAGATGAGCACCAAGAGAGGGCGCTGTACAGCTGCATGCAATGAGAAATGTGTGTTACGA
>JAOXYM010000003.1:31539437-31555897 GCA_028567055.1 Leptatherina wallacei | reverse complement strand
AGAGAATAAAGAGAGAAGTGAAGCACAGAGAAGCTCTCCGGCTAGTTCTTTTACACATGCTACAAAATACCACACACATGCAGCCGAGAATACTATCCTGCTTCTTAGACTTGACAGAGGTCAGACTGGTAACTTCAGCCCTCACGGTTGGCAGTCGCTGAAATGTCTGGTCACAATTCATCACATCAAGAAGCAGATGAGCCATTACAGACAACTGGCTAAAACTTAAGGTGCCTGTGGCTTTTCCTTTTACACAATCTCTCAGGATTTATATAAGGAAATAAACTATTTTTTTGATAATTAACTTCCAAATGATGTTGACCAAGATATAAATGTTTTTTTTTGTTTGTTTATCTTTAGTTAATGCCGACCATTTAATCTTTGTAAATGAGTCAACTATTGTACATTCTTTATCTCTTCTGGCTACCACAGTCCAGAATTCTACAGCCATTTGGCTGAAAGAGTGAGAGCAACACAAGAATTGATGCAAATTTCCACAGCTTGTTTTCCTGCATAAACAAAAGCTTTCTTCTTCTCCATCTGACAGAAAAAAAAGAAAATCTGTTTTTCTTTTCAAAGCAAAAACCTTTTTAAATCGACTGTGATTCAAAGTGCTTCCTCTCTACCACAAGGTCAGTTTTTATATTCTATGATAATTTGTTTGTGTTTAGACTTTAATTTGCCAAAGGGGCTCCGGAGTGTGACGACAAGGCCGAATGTGTGTGAATTAATGCAGGGTGGCACCAAATCCTCAGCTCTTGTTTGTTAGCTAGTCGAATAGTGACAAGTGTGCTGCAGTGAAAGGGCGTTTGCCCAGTAGGGCACTGGAAAAGAGGGCAGGAGGTCAGCATGTTGCATTTAGGGCTTTGAAACTGTGCCTGCTTTTCTTTCTACATTATGTGCTTCACTTATAATAACAGTTAAAATGAGAATGAAGTGAGTAATAACAGCATAAAGTGTGACCTTTTTCCTATGAATGATCAGTTTGCTCTGCAACCTTCCTGTATATGATAATAAATTTAAATAATAAATAATAATCAGCAGCTAAGACCAAGCTCTGGGTAAAGATTCAATTGTTTGGATGGCTCGTTTGGATGGATGCCTAATTTCACTGAGCAAACAGTTGAATGACACCTCAAGATGGATGAATTCACAATTTTCTTCTTTTACAAAAGGGAATTGGATCTAATGTCAGTCATTTCCTCCCACTCAATAACCTTTGAGCAGACTACCAACTGCTTCTAACAGATGTTTCCTTAAGTAGGTGGCTATGTTCCTGGCCAGTGCCATCGCAGAAAATAAAGCAAAACAAAACACAGCCTCATTTACATAACTAAATTGGAAAAATACTCCAGCAAAAATGTCATATTCCGGACATGAGACTTCACAACAAAACAGGCTGATGTCTTTGTGCCAGAGGTCCAAAACTGCTCAAAGCAACAACTTGATTAACTCAGAAAGTTGAGAACAGAAGGTGTTATATTAGCTTCAGAGGGAAGAAAAAAGAAAGCTTTTTGTTGTGTCAGTATAAGGGCAAACATTGCCTATTCACCGTGAAATAATAGCACACTCTGGATGGGTCAGTGTTGAATTACAGAAAGCTTTCATCCATTATCCCCTAAACCAGTTAGTTTCTTTTAATTTGTTTAATTTTGTTTTCATAATCACCCTTCCCACTGGCCAGAAGGACCTCATTCTGTGAACAGTTCACAGAGGAAAACAACCCAAATATCTTAAACTCTGACATCAGGACAAAGTTAGAAGTCAGTGAAGCATTGAGGAAACAATCAGTATTCACACACTGAGGGGTTGGAAAACAGTCATACATGCTATTATGTGCAGGATAGGCTGAGAGAGCAGGTGTGGCAGGAAAACACCGAAGCAAAACTCACACGGGTGCAAAAGGACAATATATTTCAAATGAAATTAAAGACTAAAAGCCCAAACCATAACATATTCACATACCTTGAACCAAAGTTACCGTTTGCTATTTCACCCCCTTTTTTTCCCCATGAAGACATAAACAGGAAGATAAAGGTTAACACACCATGAAAGTGCGAGCAAGTATCCCATCCATCATAAATAATTCAGCAACACTTCCAACTCCTGCCTCTTTCTTGTAACGCAAAATGTATGATATAAATCCAAACAGTTCCAACTTCCACACACAGCACTGTCAAATAAAACACTAACACTCTCAGACTGCTATAAATATTCTCCTGTGATAATGTTAAATGTTAATTTCCCATAAAAAGTTATGTTCTTGGTCAACACCAGACTAGAGTACTCCTAAAACTCACTAAAACTCAAACTGCAGCATGCTAAAGCACAGCTGAGCCTTCAGCTGATGCTTGCAGATCATTAGTCTAGGAACAGATGCCCAATAGAGCTTTAGACTGGGTCAATTCCTTCCACAATATATGTCAAATTATAGTATGTATGATGAGCCAGAAGTCATTGTTTGCATGTTGGCAATAAAAACATTGCCGTTACAATAAAGTCTCAGCCAAAAGCAGATCTCTGGAGTCACTCCTACCTTTGAAATACTGCCACCTAAATGAATCAAAAGCAGCCTTTTAAAGCCAGATGTCAGCTTGGAAATGAATATCATGAATATTTGAGGCTCCTCAAACTACAAATGGAATTAATCTTTCTCATATGTCTCCGACAGTGAACATCACGCTCATACAAATGTCATAAGAAATGATTAACCGTTGTTTCCTCCAAATATTACACTGAGTGAAAAAAAAATCTCTCTACTGTATTCAGTTGTTTTACCAATAAATGTGTAATCTTTATTTAGATCATTTCAGACTTTTTTTGTGGACACCAGAAAAAATTTCTAGTGTGTCATTATTGTGAGTAACATGAAAAGGGTGGTGTTCAGTAAAGCCAGTTGGAGGGCACGTTAGCAGGGCCATAGTGAAAACCCATGTCAGGAGAGTGTACAGCATGTTCGGAGTCAGCCACCTGGCAGTAAAGTCACTCAGTGGGGTATTCCTTCTGCCGAAGATCAGAGATCATCTTTAATGTGCCCAAGCTCACGGGAATCACAGAAATAGATAGTAGCCCACAGGGGCAATAACATTTAAATTGAAGAGATATGACAAGGAACAGTTCAGACTGCACTTTCAAAGAGTTCTTGTTCAAAAAGTTACACTTTTATTGGCCAAAAGGTTTAAGCAACCGAAACGCCTCCCAGCAAAATTTGCCTTACCTTGGCAACTGAGGGGATTAAGCTGTTAAATCAATAAGTAATTAAAAGTAACAGACTCATTTTAGATGTATTTTCAGATGAGATGCGAAAACAAAGTGTGCCATTGTGTTGTTCTTTAGAATTTAATGTCACATGACTGTGAATAAAGAGCCTTGGGCCTCCAATTCTAAAGAGCATTTATATAGACAGCTGTGTTATTGTTCAATAGTGTGAGAAGGGAGGCACCTGATATGTGCAGCCACTTCTTTGAAATTGTAAAAGCAGTAGCCAAAGCAAAGCAGCCTCTGCATTAAATCCCTGGCTACCTCTTCATCTCCTCCTAGAAGATCTCACCTGGAGGTCTTCTTTCAGCTATTGGTGCACAGAATATCTCCCTTGAGAAGGATTTAGGTTCTTGCTTCTGCAGTCCCTCAGTCATGAAAAAAGGATTTTATGCCCCTGGCATTGTACTTTAGTGCACTAGTGGATAATATAGCTGCACATTCATTGTAAACTGGATCAATGGCATACCACCATGTGTGGCTCCTTATTCCCACAGACATTTAAAAAAGATTTAAATCAAACACAGAAAACTATGGATTGAAACACTAATTATTTGTAGTCCAACATCGCTCAGCTGAGAAAGTATGAAAGGGCAAAAATACTGTAATTAAAACAAAACACTACAACTTCACTTATAATGCTTCATCGGGGATTTTCTTTAACCTAGCCAAGGTTAACCTGGGAAATTCCAACATGCTGATCATATAATGAAGAACTACTGTGGAAGAATGAGCAAGCTACAACAAGTGTCTCACACATGATGCTGTTCTATGTCATCCTATGCTGTTTTTATGAAGGGTCATTGCAGTCAAGCTGATTGCTGTTGCTTCCTTTTATGGTGCATATAATTATTGCTTTAGTCACAAAATGTCAAATTCAAAAGTGTTTCTGAAAAAATCGGCTAACTGAATAACTCTGACCAGCAGACATGAGGGTTTGTTTTTAACATCAACTTGTAAGTTACTGTTATATAAAGCCACTTTGATCCTGAGTTTTTAGAATTAGACAGCAGCTAATACAGCATGTTGAAATGAATGAATCAGCTCGAGAAAGGATTATTTTGCTTATATATATATATATATATATATATATATATAGTGATCTAATGGCCAAATTACATTTATTTCTTTGTACAGTATCAACATGATGAGAGCAGTTGATACTGTACAACCTTCTCTTTACATTTCAATGTCAAATGCCCAACTACAGCGCTAAGCTAAGATAAAAAATATTAAAAAGCTCCATCTATGGCAAATAAACAAGTTGTTTGTCAAGTGAAATTTGTTTGGCATGACATTGAACCCATAAATATTTCTCACCTTCAGATAAATATGTCAGTTATGATACAAACAGAGTTTCATTAAGAACATCAAATTCCTCATTTCAGATTGTTTTAACCTTTTTAATCACAATAAAAGTGCCTAAATAAATTAAATTAGTAATTCAACGAGTACAGCAGTGACACTTACTGAGATAATGGCGGCCAGAGTCTCAATAGCCCCCGTGCTCAGTGTGATGTAGGGGAGCATGCTCTTTGCAAAGCCCGCTTCCTGAAGGATCCCATTAGTGTAGTACCAGATCTGTGAGAAAATAAAGTCAGTGGTAGTGGTGTTTTGTTTTGCATGAATCACAAATGTATAAAAAGAAAAAGGAAAAAAGGGAAAAAAAACTTGCTGTTTTATGTAAAGCACTTTGAGTTGTCGTTTACAGGAAATGTGCGATACAAAAATCCAGACCATCTTGTGGGTGTTGGAGCTTTACCTTTTACGGGGGTGTATTTCAAAGCAAGTTCAATAAATGTTAACACAGTTAAAGTTTGTGTATGTGTGTGTCCTTGCTTGACAAAACCTAAACCTCCCTCAGAGATAATTGGTACTACGACTGTGATTTTAATATTTATCTTCTGCACAAAAGACACAGATCACCTGGTTCGTTATTCATAGGGTTGTATGAATGAAAGGGTGTAAAAAATAAATATAAATACAACAACATCTCATCTATATTTTGCTATGCTGTAACTGAGTACCATCTTTGGTTGGACATGCTGGCTTCAGAAGGTTTTTAATAAATATAATCCTCCAGCAGAGAATCTCCATCACTGTGTTGGGTGTGTGTCTACGTCTCCCTGGTGATCATGCTCTGCACCTGCTCTCAACCTCCTCAGCAACAGTACATCTTCCTGCTCAACCTTCCAGATTGTTGCTTCTCCCTTTGGTAACTGAACTGGGCCATTCAAGCCACTAGCCACTCAGCTCTGTTTTATCTCAACCAGTTGCCTAATGCTCATCTCTCTGTTCCCTTCATGAAGTCGTCCCTGCCTGCCAGTTCCAGTCACTCTGCCCATCCGTCTACTCCGCTCCAGTCTGGTTCCCTTTAAATTCCAATAAAGCCTTTATCACTCCGGCTCAGTTCCGTGTCTGCATTTGGATCTCGGTCACTACCCATAATATCCCCATTGGATTCTAGACAAAAGGGACAATTTGTAGTTGAGATAAAATCCACGGTTGGTCAAATATTTGATGAATTAAATGCTGAAAAGATGTCACTGAATCAACATTGCAATGAGGTTAAATGTGGAACTTTAAAATGGCCACATGCAATCATCACAATGTGATACATGATTAATTCTTGCTTTTCTTCTCCCTGAAGATATTTAAATGTCTTTAGTCTGTTTGATATCACAAGGACACAAATCAGTGAAATGTTGGAGCTTTTTTTAGTGAATTAAATCTAAAAACCCAGAGTATACAGTATCTGACTCTACAGCAGGATATGAGTTGGTTACCATGGTTACTTAAAGAAGTTTAAAGAAAGTTGCCAAGGCTGCCCTTTGTTACAGATTCTGTTAATATCGAGGCGCAGCGGAAGTGTTGAGGGAATCCGGTTTGGTGGCCTCCGGCTTTGGGTCTCAGCTTTTTGCAGACGATGTGGTCCTGTTTGCTTCATCAGGTCCTGATCTACAACTCTCACTGGAGCGACTCGTAGACTAGTGTTAAGTGGCTGGGAGGAGAACCAGCACCTCCAAATCCAAGACTATGGTCTTCTGGGTCTGGGAAACTTAGGTCGGGAAAGAAGTCCTGCTCCAAGCGGAGGAGTTCAGGTATCTTGTGGTCTTGGTCATGAGTGAGGGAAGGATGGAGTGGGAGATTGACAGGTAGATCGGTGTCTGCAGTGATACAGATTCTGCATCAGTCTGTTGTGGTGAAGAAGGAGCTGAGCTAAAAGGCAAAGCTCTCGATCTCCGTTCCTACGCTCAACTATGGTCACAAGCTCTGGGTAGTAACCGAAATAACGAGATTGTGAGTACAAGCGGTCAAAATGAGTTTCCTCCGCAAGGTGTCTGGACTGTCCCTTAGAGATAGGGTGAGAAGGTCGGTCATCCAGGAGGGGTTCAGAGGATGTCTCCTGGACGCCTCTTTGGTGAGGTGTTCTGGGCACGGAGGAAGACCCAGAACACGCTGGAGCGATTACATCTCTGGACTGGACTGGGGACACCTCGGGATCCCCCCAGATGAGCTGGACGAAGTGGCAGAGGAGAGGGAAGTCTTTCCTGCTTACGCAGCTTACCCCACCACCCAAAATCAGTTAAGTGGAGGAGAATGGATGGATAAAGAAACACTGAAAACTTTGACTTTTAGTTTGACATATGGTTGCTCACAAAGCAAGTGCATCTCTCAGAATGAACATAAGAAATGCCAAAATACTTTAAATGAACAGATTGCACCAGATAAGTAGGTGGTAAGGAAACAAGAAAAATTTAAATATATAGTTCTTATTTTTTATCTAACACTGGTCAACACTTGTTGTTCCATCTGCTGGTAGTTGAAGCTTTAACTCGTGGTTTTATAGCAACAAATTAAGCTGCTGTGACATTATCCAATTATTTTCAGTATAACTGGAATCATTTCAGCAATTCTGAAGGTGATGGGGTGGAAAATAAGGTATGGCGGTGCAAATAAAAACCTCTGGAGTAATCTAAATTACATTCCTGTCACATTTAAATTAAACTGTATTCAAATTAAGTAATTTTCTTAAACATGATCATTCAGATGAGCTGTGCCATTTCTAGGTTCAATGGAGATAGTAAGATGTGATGACAGAAAATTGAGTTCAACCACTACAGCAATTATTATTTTTGATATTCATCCTGTGAAGCATTTTTGCACTTGAGAATTCAGCTTAAAGACTCACATGGAAGACAGGAGCTGTATATTTTATGTGATGATCAGGAGCTGTCTTAAATACAAATAAGCTGCATTAATGTTTTCATTTGAAGCTTTAAGCAGGTGTTGAGGTAACTATCCATAAATCTCCTAAAGTTGATTTTTTTCCGTTAATTCTGCACATTTCAGAAACAGATTTCACCAGAGAAAAAAAAACAATGGTTGTTTAAACAGCGATTTAGATAGAAACAAATGGTGCTGCAGTGTTTAGACCACAGACCACCTTCTGCTGGGTGACAGTCTTGTGTTTGAATCTTGAATCGGGGTTCACTTCCTCTTCTACCTCCAGCTGAAGACTTTGCAGCTGTACTTTTGCATTACTTTAGGAGTCATGGCTAATCAACCTATTTTGTTGCTTAGATGTGAGGAAGTGTTGTTACTCCAACTGGTGCAATTGGAGACATCCCCTCTCCTCATGCTGGCCTTTTAGCTCTGTAAGCCCAAAACAGGTCGGAAATTTTCACAACCACCCATGTAGACTGCTTCTCAGGAGGAGGATGGTTAAAAATTTTATCTTTTATTAGGGTAAGAGCCTGTCCGTGAGCTCTTGTTTTATTGTTGTTGAGTCATTTTTTAAGTAATCCTGCCATCAAATAGCCACCTCACCCACCTGTCTCTGCTCTTACTGTGAGGGAGACAAAAAGTCACAATATTTCAAATAAATAACAAATGGGGTCACAACTCGGAATGCAGATATCTAAAGGGGAAAGGCATAAATGTGCTGTGCTGCTACACCTGATCCACTTCCTGACAGGCACTATTGATGTTTTTGTCACTTTTAGGACTTAAATGGAAGAGTAATCTGAGCAGTTCTGCAGGAAAACAACAACATCAAATTCAGCTGATTTTTAAGGTTTTTGGAAAGCTGTGGAAAGAGGTAAGATCTGACATTCCTCCTTTTTGTATGGAACAAGTCCCAAAAAAACTGAATATATTCTTTAACTAGATTAATATCAATAAATAGATTGAAATATATAAGGCATCATAAAAAGGGTAAAATTGATTCTGAGATGACATGAAGTTACACTGAAAATTTGGGACAAGTGAAAAAAGAACTTCATCTTACAGCATTGAGGCCACAAAGCTGATAGCAGGCCATGGTGATGATGATTGTGATGAGCTGCCAGCGAACAGCTGGGTTCCTCAGGAGCTGTAAAACAGAGACTGTGTGTGTGTTATCCTGAGCTCGAGCCTCCGCGTGGACCTCTTCCAGCTCCTGGGACACATCTTTCTTCCCCAAAAACCTCTGAAAAGCTGACACACAAACACACAAGCGTGGTATTAAAAATAATAAGTGTACAGGAACTATCGATAACAGCTATCATGCTGGGATCAAAGAAACTGGGGATTTGTTCCACAGCAAATGAAACCATAGTATATTCTCACAAATAGAGCTATTTATTAAACCCTGACTATCCAATTAGTACATAAAAAGAATATACATGCCTCCTGCAGGTTTACTTGGCCCCTTTAGTCTCAACAGTCTGCATTCTTACCTTGAAGTATATCCAATTATTTGACTCCTTATGGCTGCACAAAGTGGCTATTATAGTTAATACAGTTTTATAGCATGAGGTATGAGAAGCACAGACCGGAGTGGGAGTTGCTGCATTTTTTAAGAAAAGACTATAAAACGACAAGTGAGTATATTAACACTTTACAAAAACAGCTTAGATTATTACTGGTTCATCTTCCTGTACCGCTGCTTCAAGACAATATAATCCATAAGCTGGCAGCAGGTTTAAAGGTTGATTTTCCCTCCAGGAATTACCCATCTCCCTAGGAGTACCGATACAGGGACATCTTACCCATAGGTTACAGAGCTGTTGTTGTGTTTGGGCCTGGTCTCAAATCAATACACAAATAAGACACCAAGGCCCTGATTTACTAAGATCCTAAATAATAAGCACGGAATTGGGTGCGCCGCAAATAAATTGCGGCTGTTGTGTTTCCATGATTTACGGGTGATGCACTAAGATTGATTGCGCAATTGATAACGGGCGCAAACAGCCATATTTAAATGAGGATTTAGCGTGCGTAAATGATTCACTGTGTAGAAGGAGAGCAAGAAAGGCGCAAACAGATAACAAATGGAGATCGAAATATTAGTAGAAGAGGCAAATAGGAATATAGCAAAGACATCTTAATGTGACCAGAAGAACCGCAACAGGAGGATATTTGACAAAAAGTAAATGCAGTCGGAAAAACAGGAAGAACACCAGATGAGGTTAAGAGATGGCAAGATATAAGATGGAGAACAAAAAAAAAAGCTCAGAATAAAACATCAGAAAATATTCTGAATCAACTGTCATGCAAGCTGCAGCCGTTTGTACGTATCTGAGCCTGTTAACGTCTGCCTTTCAGAAGCGCTAAATATAGGCACAAAAACAGCCAGCGTATCAGTTCCACGTTTACTAAATCATGTTGCCGTGCAAAGCTGATTTATTTGCATCTACTCCTCCTAGTTTTTTGCGCGCTCTGGCAGAAACGCCCATTACATATTCATTCAAGACAAAAGAAGCAAAATGCATTGCGGTGCTATTTTCCTCGTTTTACAGGCGCATTCCTAAATGCGCCAGGTTGGTAAATCAGCTGCAGCGTGTTTTTGCGCCCGTTATAAAGTTTGCGTGTTCTAAGAGACGCAAACCTTTGATAAATCAGGGCCCAAGACATTTAATAAGACATTATTAGAGTTACTGGGATACCAGACTGTTTCTGCTATTGTCGAGGCATGAATTTGACCTTAAACCTTATGGTATAGAGATGTGACGTTCATGAACAAATCGATTCCTTTGAATAGCTTTTTTAAATGAACGATGGGAGCAGAGTTGTAGTTGCGAGCCGTTCTTTTTATATCAAATTCTCCACGCTGCCCTCACATGACGTGTGTGCCATCATGGGAATCTGATGTCCAATACGCTCCATTCATATGAATGCATCTATTGGCAGAAAGTGTTTGGAAACAAATACTGGGAGTTCTATCCAAAACATTTACTACAATTTGCACTGATGTTGCTCAGATTTATTCTATTTTCATCTATATTTTTCCTGTATTTCTGTACCTATATAAAATCTATTATACAAGTTGTTGTTTTTTTAAACACAGGAAAAATACAAATTTTTAAAATTGATTATTATTTTTATATATTGGGAGTTTTTTACATGACTAAAATGTTCCTGTGTGGGTAAAATTGTTTTGCATGGAAGTTAATTGTTGCCTGCTTGATTTTTGTTGTGCCACAAAGGTTTTTGGTAAAAAAAAAAAAAAATCCAAAATAGTGATCTCACTGTGGAAGCATGAGGATATGGAGGCACCTCATGGAATGGTAACAATGAAAACACAAGCCAAATGAAATTATAACCAATATTTCCCACCAACAGAGTATATATCAGTAACATATTTTACCTTACAATTGCTACCAGTGATTATTTCCTTGATAAAAAATTAGTCACCCTTGATTGAATTCTAAAAATAAATATTAGAAAATAAGAACGAGCCAGTCTTTTGAATGGCTCTTTGGGAGGAACGGCTCCTCAAAATCCGGCTCCTTTTATAGAGCCATAAATCCCATCTCTATTGTGGTAATTCTGGGACAAAAAGGGTCAAAGGCAAAAATTTTAATCATTTCTTCACTGCTAAGCCAGGAGAAGGACATTCTTTTGTGGCATATAATGGTGTTTTTTTAAAAACGTGAACTAAAGTGAAGTTTCAAGGTAGAATTTTTGTGTCCATAAGCATGAAAATGAGGAGAAAGTCATTTCTCAGGACATAAATCAGGAGATAACACTTCGTGACAGTTTCACAAAGTTCTTTAGGACTGTGTTTAAATATGCAGGGGAATGAGATGTGAAATGTGCTGGAAGTAAACAGCTATTTATACCGAATGCCATGAGGTCATATGAAGTCCCAGGAATTACAGTAATCACACCAGCGCAGAGCAGGATTTTCTCAGAAATAAAGTTGAAATAATGCGTACTACATAATATTGGTGACTCCTGTGTTTCTGTAGTTAGTAATATTCCCATTTTGCTTTAGTAAGTGTATTTACCAAACTTTGATTTCCTTTTTTTCTCCCTAAGATTTGACTTTGACTTGTGAATATTTACTGAAGGATGACATACCTTCAATACTTTTTCTGTCAACTACACACAGATAAAATAATTAATTACTTTAGAATGTTTGTTTACATGAAAACTCCACAGGGTCCCTTTAAAGTGTAAATATTTGAGGTTTGCCTTAAGGCTATATATCAATTATGTCATGCTCAGACTTTAAATGCCTCCTCTGAGACAGATGATTCATCAAGAGAGAACGTTTTAATGCAATGTAAATGACTCTCAGCTCTTTGCCTCCGTCTACCACCTGCAGGGATTTAAGGAATTTGAATGCTAGATTCCCCTACCATCTAAGCTCAATACAGACATATAAAGCTTTATGCATTCTTAATAGTCACCAGCTCAATACATTTAAGGAATCCATCTTATGACTAATGTGATGTCCTCCTTACTGTATGAGACCTAAAGCAGTAGCTATATTACAGAATATTGAACGAATGTAAAATAAATTATCACAGAGCCCCCCTGGGGTAAGGAAAAGGAAGCAGTAATTCTCTTTTCTCAGTTTCTAAATCTGATTCTTAATCCACAAGCCCATTTTATCAACATGAACACGACAATCTGTCCCCACAGATTTGTGAATGGAATTGCAAATGACTTATTTCCTCAGAGCTCAGGAAAAGGATCGTTTCAACGGCAACCACTTAACGGGCTGCCCTTAAATCTACATAAGGTGGTCTTGCTTAGCGGATAAGACTTGCCATCCAAAATCCTCCCCATTCCTCATTCTCTGTAAAGACATTTGAGATTTCATGGGCAGTGATTCACAAATCTGTGGGCACAGATTATGAGTCCCACGGTGTTGTATTTATACCAACATTAGAGATTTATGTATGCCTCTTTTCTCCCCTCTTAGCTGACCTTAGGGAGGCGCCACAGATAATTGGCATTTGACTACACATAGCCTTTTCAGTGAAAAGTTGCAGTAATTAACTGGCACGCGTTTATTGTACTTTATAATTACAGAGTAGTGCCTGAAGTAAAAATGTGGAGTAAACTCCTGTTAACAAAAGCAGCCTCTCCAAAGTTCTGCAGCACATTTTTCTCAATGTATTATACACGATGCTAAAACAACAGAATTCCCTTCAGATTTCACAACACACATATTTAATATATGAGTAAAGCCTTCATTTTCTTTTTAGTTTAGACAGCCCTGAGTTGTTTAAAGCCTTGCTACTTGAATGAAACGGGCAGGAGGGATAAATTGCAAGTAAAGACATCTCTTTCCCGACTTTGATTATTTCTCCCTCCTCAAGGGGTGAATTTCTAAGGTTATGGGAAGATCAGGTAGGTAGAGAATTGGGACTCAACCCTGAAAAGCACATTTCTGAAAACAGATGGGGAGTAAAAAGCAGGTTATTAGGGTTGTGGGAGTTCACCAGAACTGTGTGATGACTCTGACTACACAGCATGTAGACTCACAGAGCTAAAGCTTGATCCACAGTCCCCTGGGTCTACTGTGAGGCGCAGCTTATAGAGGGAATGAGGAGGTGAAAGTGTCTATGACTGCAAACTGTTCCAACTATAATACACTAGTAACTGTAAATCCCACAAGCGGATGTTGTATATCTCTGTTCATTCATTGGCTTAAAAACAGCTTGAGTGAAGAGAAGGTTAACTATTCACTATCTGAATGCAGGATGTAGCAACAAAGCCAAAACATGACTAAATATAACTCCTAATTGTAGAATATATTAACTTGGTTACTTATAGTGAATTAAAAGAAATATGATAAATAAAAAAGAGGTCAGCTGATAAATCACTTTATGACCTTTGGTGCAAGATTCACACTTTCATGAGAGATTTTTTATTTCGATCTATTTTTAAGATTTTGTTGTCCACTCATGGCTTTTATTCCTTTTGAAGGAAAGAGAAAGAGATGTAACGTAGGCAGAGAGAGGGGCATGACGTCCAGTAAAGTGCATCATCAGGACCTGAACGTGGGCTGGCTACAACAAGGATTTCAGCTACACCAGGGAACTTCAATCCTGGTCCTCGAGGGCTGGAGGTCCGGCAGGCTTTAGAAGTTTCCCCTCACCTGATTCAGACTCAGAAGCTCTGCACAAGTCTGTTAATTTCCCACTGATTTGAGTCAGGTGTGTTGCAGTAGGTAAACTTCTAAAACCTGCAGGACACCGGCCCTCGAGGACCAGGAGTGAGGGTCCCTGAGCTACGCAGCGCTCTGAGATTCACATTATTTCTGAATGAAAAATGTGTAAAACAAGTATTTCATTACAGAAACTGAAATGTTAAAACTTCCCTGAAATAAGAAGTTCAAGCTAACCAATGAGGTTTTTAACTGTTGTCATGAAGCATCTTTTGTATCATTAACCCTTTAAAGCCCAACCCAAGAAAAGATTGGGAGAAAAGTAAAAAAAAAAACATTTATCTGAAGTCTTTATTTGGCCCTTTAACAAATGTAAAATTAAATCTTTTGTGTATTTACCGCTTATTACCATGTAATACGTCAAAATGATTGTAGTGCATTATTGTATTATTGTATCCACCAGGGGGCAGAAGACAAGTATTAGCTTTTATACCATGGTCAGTGAGAATTCTAATGTGAACTGGCGTGCATTATTTTCGTATATATGCACACGTAGTTCTGGAAGTTAAATCCCTGTTATATCACTCCATTACAAGCATCACCATAGGAACGGGTTAATCAACTGGTTCGGATCAGCTGGCTTTTAACAGGTGAAAGAGAAAAATGCGCTGTAGCATGGATTCTCTGGACAACGGTTGTTCAGCATAAAAAACACATTGAGGCCAAAATAATAACAAAATAATTCCTATATTTAAGCATATTTAGCAAGTTTTCCAAAAAAAAAAAACTAAACACAACAAAAAAACATTTGTTATAAAATGTTTACTGTGTGGGACCATGGTATAAGCAGATTAAACAAAAGAAAGTAATTTAGCATAAACTAAATAAAATTAAAAACTTAATTTAAGTTTTGGTTTATTTACCGCTTATTACCGTGTAATACGTCAAAATGATTGTAGTGCAATATTGTGGGTTTTTTTTGTATCCACCAGGTGGCAGAAGACAAATATCAGCTTGTTTACAACAGGGTTTTGAGCAAAGTTTGGACCATAAAGTGATGCAAAAGGTCTCAGAAACTGCAAATCAAATATGATACAGCATTATAGGGCTAATGGCCTGTGAAGCAAGTTCATTCTGTCACATACTGGCTGTAAAACAATTAGTTAAAGCAACATTACATACATTTCTGACCTTAAAACTCATCTGACTCGTTTTGATGGCAGACTAACATTTATAATGCACATTGCTATGGCCGTGATTGTCCTGCAGTGTGTGATAAAACCGGTGAACTGCACTTACAGTAAAAACCAAAAAAAAAAAACCAAAATGACATCATCAGAGGAAGAAAAATAAAGAGAGAAAGTGACAGAGCAAGAGATAAGACAAGAGTGACTTTTACTGGCTGCTTTTACTTTTATCTATTAAAGTTCAGCAGTGTCACTTTAAAGGGGTATTACACAAGTTTTAAGAACCAGTGTGCGTTAGACTTCTGGACTGAGTTCATCTTGTGGGATGCTTTTTAAGACTGTGCTTTATTTAGCAGAGTAAACTTTAGGACTTTGGTCCAACAGTAATGTGTACAATATAGAACACATGAAGAAAACACGAACCATGCTGATGGAGAAAAGATTTTCCATACAGAAAAACCCCTTAACACTTAATATACCAAAATAAAACATAAAAATTAAAAAACCAAACACACACTCTAAACATGAATGTAAAGTTCACTTAGAACAGAATGATTGCCCTTGTGGAATCTTACTCCCTACCTTTAAATGTAATTACCATCATGTAAATGCATATCTAAGTGCTTTTCCCTGCTGATAGAAAATGTGTTAAGCTATTTAAATCTGCAGTCATGCTGGGGCTGCACATGTCAGTGTCATGATATTGATGTTTGTATGAGTGTGGCAGGATGTCCAACAGTGTCATTGTGTCCATGGAGGAGTTTGATCTGATTTCCCCTGCGGGACAACAGCGTGGCTCCACTCTGTGTCAGTTGTTGTGACCAGACACTCACAGTGCCACAAGGTGGAGGGATGTGACACAACAAATAACCTTTGAATAATCCCACAGCTCGACTGAACTACTGATTGTGCAACAATATAATGTGAGTCTTTCTAGAGATTTAAAGAAAACTATTTACATTTTCACATTAAAGACTTTGATTTCTGATTGGCTTGGTTGCTAAAAATTCAAAGCACTTCTTGTAATCAATCCACATTTCATATACAAGGACTGAGTCTGTCATATATGACAAAATAATTCAGTTGAAAATCTATTCAAGATTTAGAGTTCTGATAGCTCAAACTTAGGCTAATTTAGGCATTTAGCTGCCTGTGACAAACAGATGCTACTGCTGTGTGTTTGGGTAATTATAAAAAGTCAGGGCTTTAAGGGATGGCAGACAGTGGACCAAACCACTATGAAGCAGAGGAGGTGGGATCCCAATTCCTAATTAGAACAAATATTTCAATGTAATTTTATTCAACGACACCCTATGCAAAAAACAGGAAAGGACAAAAGAAGACCATGTAGCCAAAAGCAAACCATGTAGAAAAATGTTTGACAATGAGTGTGTGTGACAATGTGTATAGATCCAATAACAGAAAAATACAGGGGATATATCCATGCTAACAGCAACAACAACATTAGTTTCAGTGACCTCTTGACCCAGTATGATCCTACCAGACCCCTTCCCCTCAGGTCATCTGGATCCTGTGTTTTATCAGTTCCCTGAGTCAGAACCAGACATGGAGAAGCTGCATTCAGCTTCTATGCTCCACATGTCTGGAACAAACTCACAGAAAGTCTC
>JAOXYM010000003.1:31452694-31468220 GCA_028567055.1 Leptatherina wallacei | reverse complement strand
CTCCACACTTTGTTTAAAGGCGAAGGGGTAGGGCTAAGGGCTGAGGGGTAGGGCTAAGGGGGAGAATTGAGATTCGGACATGCTGTGTGTGTTTGGGGGGGGGGTTGTAGTATAAAGTAATTTGGTGTGGTCAAGACAAGAAATCTCTATATAACTGCTGTATCTTTATTTCTTAAATCGTCCTCCGCCTCATTTACACCTTCAGCTCCATCAGACATGAAACATGTTTACTGTATGTAGTGTGATAGTTTCACTCTCTTCCGCTGTTCTCCACTAAAGCCATCTTTCTGAAATTGTCTACACCCTCTTCTCTCTGTTTAGAGTGTGACGGGTGTGATCGAATGTTTGAAGATCATCACTAGACAGAAATCCCGACGCATCGCCAAGTTCGCCTTCGATTATGCCACCAAGAAGGGCAGGAACAAGGTCACGGCTGTCCACAAAGCCAACATCATGTGAGTGCATTTCTACGGAGGTTTCCGTTTTGTTTGGCAAAAGTTTTTAAATCCCAATTTTCTTCTGATTCTGTGTTCATTCGGGTCATGATTTGTGCTCCAGTTTGTCCTCAATACCTGTCTCGTTTCAGGAAACTAGGCGATGGTCTGTTTCTGCAGAGTTGTGCGGAGGTGGCAGAGCTCTACCCCAAAATCAAATATGAGAACATAATCATCGATAACTGTTGCATGCAGGTATTTTCATCCTCAGAGTTTGTTCCCTGAACTTTAATTTGGTGAACTGAGTTGATTGAGTTTTAGTCTTCTATTTCTCCTCTTGACCCTGTCCTTGCACGTATATCTTTGCTGCAGCTGGTTCAAAACCCATACCAGTTTGACGTGCTGGTGATGCCCAACTTGTATGGAAACATTATTGATAACCTGGCAGCAGGGCTGGTTGGAGGAGCAGGAGTCGTTCCAGGGGAAAGCTACAGTGCAGAATATGCTGTGTTTGAGACTGTGAGTTGCCTTTGAGCTATTAAATGCCTTTGTTTGTTTCCTACCATACAGTCTGAACAATTTATTCAGGTGTAGATAAAAGTAAAGGGGTGTAAATTTAATTAGATTTAATTGTTCTTTTTTTTTCTCCCTTCAGGGTGCACGCCACCCCTTTGCACAAGCTGTAGGCAGGAACATTGCCAACCCGACAGCCATGCTGCTCAGTGCTTCTAACATGCTAAGGCACCTCAAGTGAGTCTGCTCCTTAAGCCTTGTATCTACCATATCTCCCTCCATGTTTCCACTATCCTGGTTCATCATCATTCTCGAGGACTTGAAAACGGGCCTCAAGTGTTGTTGCACTTTTGTTAATCATCAGTGTGTTGTGTTGCAGCCTGGAATATCACTCCCAAATGGTGTCAGATGCTGTCAAAAGGGTCATCAAGCAGGGGAAGGTAAATATGTCTGTGTGTCTTCGTGTTCAATGCCTACTAGTGCATGGAGGTATTTGATCTAGAGCCCCCCCCCCCCATCATAACAGAAACACTAACAAAATGATCAAATGGATGTTTGATCCTAGAAAAGTCAAAATAACAAGTTGTTCTGCAGAATGTGAAGATGTGAAACTAACGGAACTTGTTTCTTTATTAAAATGTTCTTCGCTGGTTTTGCAGGTCAGTAATTGCAATCTTCTTCCAGCAGTGCAATCTTAACCTTGCAGGCACTTTAGAAAATGGAAAAAAAATGCAATAAAGATGTATGCAGGTTTGTTTGCAGTGAGCAACTGTGAGCAGCCAACCTCCGAGTTCTCACTTTAATCAGATAGATCCAGCTGTGCCAGCACATTCGCTGTAATGTTAGCACTTCTTGACCTCCAAATCCGAGCACTTTTACAACCCGTATATAACACTCGAGTGTGTTAGAGAGCCTTGGAAATATTACATGGGAAGTTGCATGTGAGCAGATTTTCTTGTCATGCTTCATTTTTCTTCTATGAGTCATATATATCCATCACCTGGACAGCTTCTTTTGTCCTTTTTTATGCTGGTTTGGACTAACTTTATCTGTCCCTGCTGACATTAACATACTTCAGATAAATACATGTGTAAAGTCGGCTGAAATCAAAATTTGAAAATTGCTTGCATACCATCACCTCTAGTACTTCACCTCTTCATCTACTTTAATTCCTTCCTCTCCTTGAACCCTGTTACCCTATGTGTGTGTGTGTGTGTGTGTGTGTGCGCGCGCGCGCGTGTGTGTGTGTTAATATTTTTGTATGTACATCCGTGTGTTTGTGCACATCCCAGGTACGGACTCGAGACCTTGGCGGGTACTGTACCACTGGCGACTTTGTGCATGCTGTTGTGGAAAACCTGCGTCACCGACCCACTCACTGATGTGTTTGGTCACACTCCTCACTGACATTTCCTTTAATGTGGACATCGATCTTAACATGAACTGAGTGCATGTTAAGACCCCCCCCCCCTCCCTCCCTTGCTAAAAGACAGCGGTGTCTCACAGCTTTGACATCTTATGTTCCCAGCCGGTGATTTGTGTTGTTGTTGTTTTGTTTGGAGAAATGTTTAAGCTTATGACAGATCGATCTCTTCCACCACAGTTGTTGTCCATAACGTTTCAGTTTCTTTTTGCTTCTTCAGCTTTTATTTGGCTGTTTAGGATTGACATTTCACTGATTTTGGCAGACTATTTATTTGATCCACCTCTTGACTGTCACACATTACTAGAAACTGTCTGTAAAGCTGCTAGACTGTCTGATCAGTTTGTATTAACAAATGTTCTTTTGCTTAATAAATACTGAATGTAAGCAGAACAAAATACAAAGTAAAGCACTGCGACTGACCACTAATGCTGTAACATGTCTTACATGCCATGTCTTATTTAAAGTGGGTTTTAGTAAATCTCCTCCATTGAAGAATCTTAAATCCAATTAGAGGTTTGGGTTTATGTTATGTTGTATCCATGTGTCCTGGATTGACTGTAAAACAACTTGCTGATGTTGAACCACAATAAATTTCATCATATTTTGAAGCCTAACCCAAGAAAAACTGGGGAGAGAAGTCAAATTTTTTAAATCTGAAGTCTTTATTTGGCCCTTGTGCAAAATGGAGGGGGAAAAATTTACATTTTATTGGGGGGGGGGGTATATTTACCATTTATTACTGTGCAATATATCAAAATGATTGTAGTGTACTCTGCTTCCTGGTATCCATTAGGTGGCAGAAGATAAGTATCATATATATCTGCAGGGTTCTGAGCAAAGCTTTTACCATAAAATGATGCAAAATGTCTCAGAAACTTTATGTATCAAATATGATACACTTGGCTTTATAGGGTTAAACATTTCTCAGTAGCCACAGATATCTTGTGATAGTGTCCATAAAGCTACAAGGTTGATTTAAGAGTTCATTAAAGTATCACTTGCCGTAATGAGGAAGATCTTAAAGCGCTGCTCTATCAGCACATCCTCTTTCATGCTGTTTTTATTTATTATTTATTAGTTTGCATTCACTTGCTGGGATAGGCTCCAGCCCACCCGCGACCCTGCATGGATTAAGCGGTACAGAAAATGGATGGATTGGATGGTTTCCATTCCTTTTGAAAGGACCTCACATAGTAATCTAATTAAAAAAAATATTGCACTTTTTAGATGTTTTAACCTTCAGCACAATCATAAAACAAAGGTTTTTTTGGGACACACCATCACCGGTCTGAGCAGTCATGCTCCTTACAATGTAGGCAGTGTTTGGCTTTTTAAAATCCTAAATAAATTCTACACACTAAACAACCTCAGCAACATGCACTGAGATAAACCTTCAGGTTTACATCTGTGAAAGTGGAATTGTCCCCTCTGTGTGTTGTTGAAAAATAAAAACCTAAACGGATGTTGATGTTAAAAGACTTAAAAGTGCACCGTGTTTGTTCTGTGAGGATCATTTCCGAAGGCTCTCTAACATGCAGGCCCAGATGCCGTACGCGGACATGTGTTGCTGCAGCTGTGCATATAGTAACATGCTGTCCTTATGTTTGCGACAGGTGCGCACTGGAGACCTGGGGGGCTACGCAACAAGCGATGAATTCACCCGGGCTGTCATTGCTAACCTGGCAGTCTAAGCTTTGAAATAGCAAATCTGTCAGCTGCTGAGACGCACACATGCATTTTTTTTTCTTTTTTTCTTTGCCCCCTGTCATACAGACTGTGCACACACTATGTATTCCAGCCGGAGCCTACTACTCCTCATACGCTGTAAAATGCAGAGAACAGATATGTTTCCAAGCTCTGATGTGCTTTTAACTGCTATTTTAATCGGCACTAAACAGTTTCCATGCGGTAACTTATATCTGCTGTCCAGATCCTGTAAAGAAAATAAAACTACTTAATGGTTTTATGTCAGGAGATTCAACCAGCAGTAGAAACATGATGTATGTATGCTCTATATGATTCATTAACTTTAAATTGTAAGCATATAGCCTCATTATTTATGATGCGTTGTAAATAATAAATGAGATATAACAGCTCGTGTGTGTGAAATCCTGGCATGACTGTTAATGGAAGATTGATGCTGTATTTGATTTTTATTAAAAGTTTATTGCGGCTGCTGGTGGCTCAGTTAGCATGGATCGCCTCGCAGCATGAACAAAGCCGATCCTTACTAACCCCTGTCCTGCAGGGACATGGAAATCAGGTGCAATCAGGAGGTTTATCGGTCTGAATTTGAGCATCAGCCTGTGTGTTGGATACATGACTGACTGGTAATCTGTGTGTGATGGTAAAATATACTCCAGATCCCCAAGACAGTGGACTTCAAAAATGTATTTAACTTAATGCGAAAGGTATTCCGAAGTTCTTTTTTTAGTCCACAGTTCAGAGTGAAGCGACGGCCCTTTTATTTATTAAATGATTGAGTTGTGAAAATTCTGAGTTCATGAAAATTTGTATTCTTTCAAAAAGCATGTTGACTTATTCCGATAGAAAATATGAATATTCACATTTAAGCGTTAATTTTAACAGTACAAAAGCAATTTATTTTAAAGCACTTTTCACATATCTGTTCCCATTGAATCAATATTCAACATCAAACTTAGTTACTGAAATATTTTTTTGCTGTTTTTTCTAATAAGAAGAGTAAGTAAAAATGGTTGCATTTAAAAAATGTATTCATAAAGCGCTTTTCACAGGTAAAAATCCCTATCTAGATATCTATTGATACTGCACACCAATAATATGCATCAAAATATCAAATATGAATGTTTATCCACAATAATGTAAAATCTGATATTTAAGAATCGAGTTAGAAATGCCTTTTGATGTTAAATTACAGACATATCTTAGTGTTTGTCACAAAAGGATCTATCACTTTTCATTATTAAGGAGTGTCACAAATTTAAATATGCCTAGTAGCTGGAGGGATAGACTCCAGCCCCCCCACCCCCGCCCTGCTCTCCTGTGTTTGAAAGAGCAGGTTTAGTATATTGTTGGACAAATTTAATTAGAACAGAAACTTATATATACACTAAAAAAGTTAGGGATATTTGAATGTAAAAAGTTTATGCGACACTGATGTATCATTAATGTAGGGCATTCAAGTCGAATTATGTAATAGCAATTCCTTCACATCAAACAATTAATTTAAAGAAAATCTAACAGCGGTGGTAATACCACAATATAAAAATATTAATGTCTCAATAACTTGTCATGTGTTTGGTGTCTCTTGGTTTTATGGAGTCAAAATGTGAACAGTACGATGAAGACGACTGTTTAAATACAAGTTATCATTGAACCAGAACATTTAGTGGTCGATTCATGGGTTAGGAAAACTTCTGTGTTTTGTTTTCCTTTTTGTGAAATTCTTAAAGAAGAGCATGTTGTGCAATAAGCATGTGTTCATGTGCATTCACAGCCTTCAAATTTAGCCCACCTGTAAAGGTTATAGTGCAATCTAGGTACATTCTGATATAGAAAGCCTAACTTCTTGTGACTATGTGTGTGTATGCATATTAAACCTTATTGAAAGAACAGTATGGTAGCAAGAAAAGATGCAAGGTTAACAAGCAAGGCCTTAAACAATGGTATTAATAGATTGATATAATATAATATAATGAATTGCAAAATTGGATGGGTAAATATGTGCATAAATATGTTAGGGTTTTTTTTTTTTTAAACTGCAGGGTTATATTAGTTAATTGAGAAAAGTTTGCGGGGGAAATGAGTGCAGAAACCCGAGTAACCTGTTGGGTCGGTCCACTGTGTGCGGCGTCAATAGCGCAGCTCTGCCAGCAGGTGTCGCTGACTCCTGCGGATAAAAAGCGAGCGGAGAAGAGACGGGGCCTGGCCTGGGAATTTTCTGCTCGCTTCCCATTCTTCCTATGCAGACAGACACACAACATGGCGGACTAGAATAGTCGGCCGACGCGCCCGGATACAGCGGATAAACGGTGGGATTTACCGTCCAGCGAGGCAGAGAAAGAACCCTCCGACGAGACGACATACGCCGGGGAATCACCGTGTTCATTCGGAGGGGTGCCTTCTTAATCTGGATTTAGCAGAAAAACTGACTGCGAAGTGTTGGCTGTGTGTCCCAGGTCGTGCTTCCCTCCTCTGCTATCACCCAGAGCCCCACCACCCCCACCCCACCACCCCGCTCACTCTCGGTTCTTGGGGTGTGGAGACAGGGGCCGGGGTTGGAAAAACGTGGAAGAGAAAGAGCGGATACATTCCCACTGGGCCTTGATTTTTCTTTTTCTCCCCTCCTCCTCCCCCCTTTCAAGGGTTCCCACCGGGCGCTGCAGGAGTTTTTGGTGAGTTTTACATGTTTCTGTTGCGCAAAAGCCAATCACACTTGTTACAATGTCGCTGTGTACAAGCATGTTTCCTCTTGCTGTAACACTGTATCACCCACAAACAAACACTTTGTGTGTACCCCCCCCCCCAGGCTCTTGCATGATGCTTATATCAGGAGAAACAAAGTGGGAACGTATACAAGGAGCTTGGCTTAGTTTAATAGTTGAAACCCTTCCTGTAACATTTCAGAAGTAGCTCGGAGGCAGGGAGGGAAATTTTGGCGAAGGGGGCTCCCAAAAAAAAGAAGACAGAAGAAAAAAAAGGGGGGGGGGGCTAAAAGATGAGCGCGACTACATACAAGAAGTCAGAACTCGGCTCGTTGTGCCAACACGGATGCTGTTGCGCTGGCACTGGAACAAAGAGGGGGTCTCTGGACTGCCTCACTGGAAAGTACACTGTATTGATCAATGCTTTGTTATTACACGTTCAGAGAGAGGGAGGGAGGGAGGGAGGGGGAGCTGGCTGGGTTCGTGGGTGGAGGAGCAGGGGGGCTTCATGAGACCCACAACAGGAATTAGGTCGCCCTAACATTAACATGTATCCTCTGTCAAATCACAGCGGCTGCTTTGTGCTCTGTCTTGTTATTCAGGGGGCTGCAGTGAAGCCTTCTTCCTTTTTACAACCTCCACCTAAGTTTTTGTAATGATTAATATTCTCCTGTCTTAGTGATGATGGGTGTAACCAAACATTTTTCTGTCTGCCCTTTTAATACATTATTCTCACTTGGTCAAGTTGGGAATGTTAGTTGTCATGAAATTATTATTATTATTATTATTATTATTATTATTATTATTATTATTATTATTATTATTATGTGGCCGGGACAAGGAGGGCTCGGGTGGGGTCCTGAACCCACAACCTCCTGGGTGAGAGTCATGTGCGCTGACCAGTCAGCCAAAGGGATATCCCTGTGGCCAAGTAGCCAGGGCACATGATCAATCGGAGGCATAGTGACAGGACCCACACTGTCACAATTAGATTCAAGTTATGGAATACAAGCCACACCAGATCATTGCACCAGAAAAAGTAGCATGAATGCTTAAAAATCAGCAGAGTGAAGCATCATCAGGCTGCAGAGCCTGGATCGTCACATCTGTAAAAAAAAAACCTTTGCTGTGTGTGTGTGTGTGTGTGTGTGTGTGTGTGTGCTTCTAACATCTGGTTCGATTCAAAGAACTGCAGCACATATACACCATTCCTCACCCCGAGTGTTTGTCCACATCAAGTGCGCTGAGGTCGTCGTGTCATGTTCGTACCATAAGACTGCAAAACTCAAGATGCACAACCTCCAGCCTGTGATGCGCCTCCTCTTTCAGGCCTACTGTGAGCTCTGCTTGTCAGGCCCAAACACGTCTATCTCCAGAAAAAGCTGTTGCACCATCTTTGATTGCCAAACGGCACCTTTCACATCAAAGCTGGACTGTGGAAGAGGGATGAAGGGAAAAAAAAAAGCGTGTCTTGGCTATATGACAGAAAAAAGAAGAGCTGTTATCATCTTGCTCCGTATCTCCTACAAGCTATTTTAAGAAAAGAGATATTTTTTGACTCGGGAAGCAGAGACGAGCGTGAGTGATCTTCACGCCGCACTTTTCATGATTGGCCCAGTTTTCTAAAAATAATTATAAATATAGCTTGAAACTGCCGTGTGGGAACTATGCATGAAGGCTCGGCGGGTGGATTACCTCGCTGTTGTGAAATTTCACAATTTTAGTGCTCTGACACAATATTATGAGTTGGCTGGTTGGGTGGGGTTGGAGGTATATTTTTGTTTCCACCTGTAGGCCTGTGTGTTTTTACAGAGGAAGAGCACTGTAATTCAGCCTCTGACAGGATGAACACTGCTGCATTCAGGGGATTATAAAGTATTACGGAGCCTGATTGCTGCTTCGTGTTTTATGTCACTCAACCTTGCCGGCATTTATTTTACTACACGGGAAACGAACCAGTGTAACTACTTATGATTCATGAATCAAATTAAGTTCAGTGACTCACAGAAGGAAGCTTTTCCTCCTGTAGATGTAGACTGACTATTACTATGTTCACTTAGTTGAGGTTGGATGGCTGATTCTAGAGATTGGATAACAGAATATGTGTGTTTGTTAGAGGATTTGAAGATGTTTTTTTTCCCCAGTAAGTATTTTAGTTATGCAAGGAGTTTATTTTTTTTTATCCTGAAAGCTTAATGTTGGTTCATATCAGTCAGAATCTAGTTGCCACATCCCTGTTTATTTGTTTAGCTTAGAGTTGCTCTATTTGCTTTTTTGCCATGAACTATAGTAGGATAGTGGCTCTTTGTCGGGCAGCTGGGTTTGGCACATCCAGCTCACTTAACTTGCTTATCTTTTTGGCATAATTAGGGAAACTTAAATCATTTAACTGTCATGCAGTATGCCTGTTGTCCACAGCACATGTTTAACAGTTTTTTGTCCCTTTTTATATTATGGTGAAACAAGTCCTCCTAAGGAAAAAACTTTGATTTACTCTCCTAAACAATGCCTTCTCAGTCAAGGCCAACTTGGGTTGGGTTTGAAAACTTTTAAGAGCCATAGTTGTAAACATTTATATTTGCCCTTGGCATCAGTCAGCCAGCAAGACCTTCTTTGCCCTGGTTTGCAAAAAAATAAATAAAAAGAGTCCAATCATGAGCATAAAAGTAAGTTTTCAGTGCTTTCCTTAAAATTGGTTTTGGAGCTCTGTCAACACATTGCTCTGAAGTCAGACCTCTGAAGATTGTCTCGTTGATGGCTTTCTTATCTTTCAGAGGAAAAGGAGGGGATGAGCACAGTGGGATGGTCACCTCAGATATCAGGACTATCACTTTGGCTTCCTATTGTTACGAAATCAAAGTGGCTGCAGAAAAACTAAAAAGGATGCCAAGGAACCAATTCCTGCATTCTGTAGGGCTGCACATTAAATTATTTATTTATTTATTTATTTACTTATTTATTTAATAGCAACGGTCATCTAAACATCAAGTTATCAACTGGGATGTCACGGCCCGGCTCAGAAGCCACAGCAAAAACGGAAACAAGGCAGGGTTTCAACCAAATCTAACAGAATTTAGAAACGACTAAAGAAAATACCCAAGAAAGCATAAAGATATGAGGTGTGAAAGTCAGTAGTATTAGTATGTCACCTGATGGATGGGTGTTAGATGGTGTCCTGCAGTGAGAAAGTGTAAAACCCGAACCACTTTGGCCCAAGGCCAACCAAAGAAAACATGGTGCCAGCAGGAATGAAGAGGACCAACAGACTGTCCGCTGGCATTTAAGGAGTGTTGGGAGAACTGGCCAGGTGCTCCCGATTTTAATTCCACCCACCAATCCAATCAATTAATCACAATTTATTTGTAATGCACGTTTAAAAACAACAATGGTTTATCTGAGACATAAGCTGAATTCTCAGGAGATTCAGTGGTCAGTTGTTCTCAACCTATTTTCCTCGAGGATCCTCTTCATGCAACTACTAAAAAGCCAGGGACCCCCTGCCCCACCCTGAGCTGAAACCATGTTTGTTTTTTATGCTTTCAAAAGTGAGATTGTCACCATAAATAATGTATTCTGGCTGAGTCCTGTCCTTCCATCAAGCCAAAGTCAAATTAACAACATATAGCCTTAGTTTTTTTTTCTTAAAATAGATCAAATGTCTGGACATTAATCACAATGGCTCTTAACGTTCAAATCCTCGGGGACTCCCTGTGCTCTTTGGGAACCGCTGCACTAGAACATGAGCGAGTCCTATCATACTAGTGCGGACATTATGCATTTGGAACGGAAGTGTACTTTGTAACGTTAAGGACGTCGCTGCAAGAACAACAACAAACAGAACTATTTGCAGGTAAAAAAAAAAAACAACCTATTTACAGGGAAAGAGCCAAAAAACAATCAAGATAGGCTTGCAGTTGCGAGCGGTTTACTTTATTTTAAAGCTGAGGAGGAAGCGCTGAAGCCGAGGAGGGAGATATGGGAGCGAGGAGGAGGAGGAGACTTCTGCTATTGGCATACCTGTTAACTTTTGTATGTTTTTTTTTTTTCCAACGTCTCTTTTTTTCAGTATTTACAAAGATACAAACGGTAAAAAATTTACGATTTTAGTTGTTATATATATCTCCGCCGTCTTTCGAAAGCGATTGATGTTGTGCTGCAGTGCATTCTTGGAAGGCTGCCAGAAGTCAGCACTGATGCATCCTCCATAAAATGGGCGGAGCAAGTACACATCCGGGAATCTGGAACGTACTTGACGTAATGCGTTCTCTGGATTGGAACAGTACTCAAGCCTCAACTGATGACGTTTCAAAAGTACGCATATTGAAAACGGCCCAAGTTTAGCTGCAGGTAGTTATGGCACTAACGTTTAGGGCGGCCCCTGACTTCAACTTTTCTTGGCCAGCCAGCAGTTGCAGTTTGCGTTAAATAGTGGGCTGTTTGTTGCACTTATAACAGATGTATTCAGGCTTCCTCTCACAATAATTCAGCTCCCCACCCTTCTCTTAATGCACACACACCAGATCATTACACCACCTTCAATGGGAGGAATGCTCATCGGATCATTCTTTTGCCAACTAATTTTGGCAACTTTCAGAAAAAAAATATGGTAAGGTATTAAGCAAACCTGAATTATTTTATCTGCAAGTCAGCCCCTAACTACCCCCGACAGTGGGAGACTGCCTTTTCATCGCATAATGATCATAACACCGGTGTATTCTGAATTTAGTGGAAGAAAATTCCACTGATTCAAAGGTAACATCTGACCACTAACTCCCAGTCTGCTCGGTGAGCTGCAGAATGAACAAGGAGCAGCAGGACAGCTGACGAGGACGTGAGCATATGAGCGATTGAGAAATTACGTTGCATTTAGCTTAGTCACTTCTTAGGATGTGATGCTTGATTGCGTGAGGGTGGGTGGATCTGATGTTTGGAATTGTTGCAACAATCAGTCACACAATCAGTCTGACTAATTGATTGGCTGACACCTCTGCAGCTGTTTGATAATGTTGAACTTCTCTTAACCTTCCACTACAATTTATGCAAGCAATGAAAAGCAAGAGACCTTTAGAGGGTGAGCCTACTAAAGTTTCACTGGTTGGTTCCATGTGGTTCCACTTGGTTCATCTTATTGGTTCAAGGTCGCTCAAAACTTTTATATACAAACGCTTCATTCAGTCACCTGCGCAGTCTTTTTATTTTTTTTTTTCCTGAAGAAGAATCTGCCCCTCTCTGTGAGAAATCACCCGGCAAATCAGGTTTTTTCTACCCGTGATAGTACTGGTACATATTTTGTACCATCTTGTTATTTGAATTACTGAAGTAGAAAATTAGAGTAGAGCTTTAACTGCTGAATATTAGTGTTACTATGTCTGATTGTTGGCATTAATATCACATTTATTGAAGCTTAATATGTTGTTTGGCTGATCTAATCAGACAACATTGGCCTGTTATACTGTATCTGACTTTGTTTTTGCTGATGTAATTTAAAAAAAATCCAAAATACATAATGCAGGGGGAAAAAAACAAGGTAAATTGGCACGTAACGATTTGATTCTACTACAGTTAAGATGGCCACCATACAATTTTATATAATGATACTTGATGCATCTGCCCGTCAGATTTACGGGCACTTCACAGACAGTGTCGGCACTGAACTTCTGCAATTTTAAGTTCTGCCTCTTGCTAATTAATCAACAGTTGAAGAATACATTTCTTTGCATTTGTACATCGATTCAGAAACATCCACCTTTGCATTGCGATGCTTCTAAAAAACAACCCCCCCCCCCCCACACACACACCCCCCCCACCGAGCAGTCTGGTGCATAGTCCAGTTTGCTCCGTTGCCTTGTGAGGCTACATTCTCACTGCTGGTCTTCATGCTCAAATCAGTTTTTTTTTTGTTTTTGTTTTTTTGTTTTTTTTTACCGACATCCAATTTTTTTCCCGCGTGGTTGTTCACATTATCATTTCAACGTGACCTTCAACCCCTGTCATTGTTAACAGTTTCTTGGCCCAGAAGTGACACGCGTGGGCAAAAGAAAAACACAAAGTCATACAGTGCGTCCAGTTTACAGAAGTAGATACGGATGCTAGTACAGTCAGAACCGATTAAAATTATACCCAACTGTTACGGTACGAGCATTCAAGTTTGGCTTGGACAGAATTGTCAACCAAAATAGTAATGAAGTCCAGAACTTAACTGTCTTTCCCGTGACTAGCTGCATCACCGTTATCCGGCATTATTCGATGTCGCCACGTTCACAGAATTGTGACGTTAGTCAGATGAAATGCGGCATTACCGTTCAGACTGAGGTCGCTTCGAGACACAGATGAGATATTTATCTGATTTAAGACCACGTCTGAGAGTGGCCTGAGTTGGATTTTTTTACAAACCGGATTTGTGACGTTCAGACTGTCCATTAAAAAATCCAACATGAGTCACAAATGAGCAAATATTTGGAAATAAGCTGCAGTGTGAACATAGCCCAATTCATGAAATATATTGCTGGAAAGTTCGTTTACAATGACACCAGATTCTGACTGGTCAGGGTAACCATCTGACCGTGGTATAAGCTAAGTATAACCATGATTTACTTTATGTAAATGATATTGTATTATGATATCATTATTATATTGGCCAGTGTAATCCGCATCAGAACTCTGGCTTCAGTCGTGTTCGTCCTTTGTTTTTTTTAATCCAAAAACATTTTAAACAAAAATCCCTTTTTTTTTTTTTTTTTTTTAAACCCTGAAATGTTGAACAGCAGCAGTATCTGCTCAATAATAAAAAGAGAACATTTAAACCGGTCACGATCTGTCTCCTTAGAGAGGAAGTACAAAAAGATTAAGGATCTTAAGTTGACATTCAGTGCCAACTTTCAGGTCTTTGTGGTTTTTGATACTTCACACATTTTGTTCGTTGCCAGAAATGTACTGAGGTCTGATGTCCGGCCTTAGCTGCATGCTGCATCTAGAAATCGGTTATGGTGCTTGAGTTTCAAAGGGCAGAAGTGATAGTGAATCGAGTTTCATTGTGGTTCTTGAGCAGTCCATTTGGCCCCACACTACACTTGAAGGTCACAGTGGCTTTTGTGGGGAGGCCATGCTTTGCGCCTCTAGATCCTCTCTGTGTCCAATGTGGGAAAGCTTGAGAGGCCCCTGGCATCCTGTGTGAGAAACCCCACAACGCAGCAGACACAGAGCAGAGCTTCACCGACTCGCCACTTTCACCCATCGGAACAGGCAAATTTCCTTGATCCCCGCAGTGTGATGGACCCAAAATCATCATTACAGGCTTAATAACAGACACAGCGGTCACTCTTCCCCTTGTGATTAGCCAAAGTAATAATCCCATGCTTCTGTTCGTCTTTTCATCAACTCACCAGCTCATGAATGAAGCCAACAGGAACAGAAACCACACCAGCAGGGAGTAGTATTCCTCAGAAAAGGAAGTCCAGAGGATTGTGGCTGTTGTATGTGGCACTGGGGATGTATAATCTGTGGTTTGTTTCAGAGCAAGAGTCCTAGCAGCCCTGAGTTAGGCCTACTTCAGCCTCCCATGAAGAGAAGCATTCACAGTATTCCCGTTGCCCCAGACCCCCTCCTTCTGAAGACATAGAAACAGTATTAATATGCCATGAATGGAGACAGACAGACAAGCATTATCCAGCTCTGCAGCAACTAGTGAAGCAGGATGCCATGGTAGAAAGCCAGAGAAAAATATTTCTCCGCATGAATGATAGAGTCCCTTTGAACACACAACTAGTGGTGTCCTATTAGTCAAGTCTGTGGTCTCTGTGTCTGTAAGGTCACTCACTTGTCTTGTGTTGTCCCTATGAAGGCTTTTCTGAACATATATTTTTTCTAAGAATATTATCAAACATGGAGGTCCTTGCCGCTTTAGTAGTAGTAGTAGTAGTAATCTTTGACCACATTGTCTTTGGTTTTCTGCCCAATTTAGTATAAATAGCATACAGTAAACTCATTCATGACCAGCAGTGACAAAAAAAACTTTTTTTTTAATGCTTTAGTACTTTAATCCCCTCAGATATCACCACTAAATCCATTCTAAGCCATTTATAAATGCTTGTGAGCATTGAAAAGACTGTTATTACTCCACCTAAGGCCACAGATAAATACCAAAGCATCGCTGAAATCTACAGACTTCAGCAGCACCTCGCTGGTCTTATGTCTTGGCCTTTTGGTTGTCATGGAGATGTAATTGGGCTTCCTTTTAATTATTCTGCCTATAAATGTTCTTTTCAGTGTATCAGTGAAATGTGGTGGGAACAGCCCAGCCCACACACTGTGTGATTGCACTTCAATGAGGTAGAGAAGCGTCTTCATTAATTAGTTGAGCTCATAAAGCTCCGAGTTCTGCGCAGTTCCGCTAATGGTAACAGTATCTGAGAAATGTTTTACAGCCCTATACAGTGTCTTCTTTTGTGATGGTGCAGCATGATAATAAAACGTGACGGTACTTTTTCATGTCTCATTTCTAAGGATGCCTCAATATGAGAATCTGCAAATCCTTCTCTTGTGATGGCTTCTCCCCAAATAATTCCCATTGCTCTCAGGGGCTGAGTGGAAGTTATAGATGCCTTAAAGCGAGGGTGTCACTTCGTGTAACTTTTTTTTTTTTTTCCACATGGACTTATCAATTACATCAAATGAAATCGATGTGCCTTGTCATCAGTCGAACTTTACTTCCAACGTCGCGTTATTTCGATTTTAATTTACCGATTTTT
>JAOXYM010000003.1:31440037-31452220 GCA_028567055.1 Leptatherina wallacei | reverse complement strand
AGTATGTAGCATCTGGGCCATACTTTAATTTGAAATAAAAAAAATAAAGTTACACGAAGTGACACCCTCGCTTTAATGCTTGTTGGGTGATGGCCTATGAATTTGACATCGGTTGGTAATTTGGACTACAGCTGCGCTGTTAACAACCAGGAACCTTTCAGTAGCATAAATCCCAACACTTGGCTGTAGGTTGTGTGAATGGCATATCTTCATGTAGTCGGATGAAACGGAATCAAAATTTTAAAAAAATAAATAAAACTGAAACTTTTCTAGAAGAAATAAAAGTACAATTTAGTAGTAAGAAGACTTTCCCCTCCTAATATGTCCAACCTGCCAGCTGTTAGAACTATGATGCTGTTTTAGCTGCAAAAATATTTAGATTTTTTTTGATTAAACTTTGATAAGCATCTTTCATCCTGTAGGGTATTTACCGTCAGTGCTCTGGGGACATCAATGGAACCAAAACCAGTCCAGTAACTACCACTATCTCCTAGAGCAGTGGTTCCCAACCTATTTTACCCCGAGGACCCGTACATAGAACTAGCAAAAAGCTGGGAACCGCCCCGCCCCGCCCCATATTGAAACCATGCTTGGTTTTATGCTTCCATCAGCTGCTTCTCGCCAGAAATGATGCATTCTGTCTGACTCCTTTTGCTTTGATAAAACCAAAGTTAAGCTAATTACCAAATACCAACATATAGCCTTACTTTTTTTTTTTTTTTTTTTTTCAAAATAAGGACAAATCATCTGCACTGTGGTATTTCTCAGACATGTCTCATTAATGAAATGGTGCAAAGTGTTTTCAGACTCCCAAAACACTGCTTCCATGTGAATGTAACACCCAAATGATAAAAAACCTAAGCGAAAACACCTCAACTGGTCTCTGTGTGGACATGGCCTTCATTTAAGTCACACTGGCTCTGAACAGTGAAAGCCTCGGGGACACCCTGTGCTCTTTGGGGGGCCCCAGGTTGGGAACCACTGTCCCAGAGAACTAGCCTGTAAGTACAACAACAGGAAGGGATGGCACTATGCTATGACTACAAACAATTTCTAACAGGCACAACTTTCTGAAAACTAGTTTATATTTTTGGATCGACTCCACACAGTTGGACTGAGAGTCGGCTTCCAGCTGTCTGGACATCAGCTAAAGCCAATTAACCTCATCTCATTGTGTTCATGTTGTTGCTGTAAGTTTCTGAGCCTCTATATAAGGCTTTTCTGTTTAGTAATATCGTGTTTTGTAAAGAAAAAGGGAGCTGTGCCCCTTGTCGGTAATAATGTTCAACTGCAGACCTTCCTTCTCAGGCCTTTCACTCCTCAGGTCCCTGACGTCTGGGCCAAACACATTTGAGCTTGGGTAAAAGGTTTCTGATGTACATATAAACTGACCTTTAGTTTATTTCACTTTAACTTTAAGGGCTGAAAAACATATTCAAAATGTTCTCAAAATATCATTGAGAACATGTTCGATAACCAATATTGCAAAAACATTTAGAAATAGGACAAACTTATGATGGTTGTTTGTGCATGCGCTACAGTCAACCCACAAGGTTAATTGTGTGAGTCGAAAGTTGAAAACACACGGAGGCCATCTTTAAACGTAACATTTCTTTGTCACTTAACAGTAGCTTTGAAAGTAGTCAGTCAAGTTCTTTTCAAGTATTTTGAAATGATGTTTCTTAGAAATTTTGGATCGATTCAGAATTAATAAATAAGAATCTCGATTCTGATGTGAATCTTTTCTTTCCCCCCCCCCTGCACCTCTAGTAAAAACATGTACACAGTCTGTATATTTATCTGGTTGTGACGTTTGTTGTCTCAGAGTGCATGGTATAAACCATCTTGGGGCTTGTGTGTGAATTTGACTTCGCACAATCGGATAAATCTGAGTGTAATTGTTCAGTCACTGGTTTTGGCTAGTCAGGCTGAAAACTGACTGGCTAATCGCTCATCAGCATCTCTGCCTGTTTATGTTGATCAGAACTTTTTCTTTTTTTTAATCAGGAAATCAAAATAAAGTTTCAAACAACTTCATCTAAAAAAATGAAAGCCAGCTAAGCATTTGGTACTTGTTAAGCTACTGCAGTTGATTTTTAATATTTATGCTGGTAAAGTGATACTGCTAAATGTGCTTCTGGAAATAAGTCATTTTTTATTTCCCCCAGAAGAGAAAACCTGTCCTGTCAGGTCTGTGTGTGCTTCTTACTTCCATTAGTTAAACTACAGATTTTTTTCCCTTTTTTTTTTTCAGTGTTGCATGTCATAGTCTTTGGAAAGCTGTGGCAATTTTGCACTTATGTCATGGGACAGCTTGGTCCCAGCAGTGATTTCTGAAACAGACTGGCTCTAAGTGCACCTCCTTGTCTGAAAAACACTCACATGGCTGCACAACATAAACCCAAAGTCAGGCGAGTTTGAGCTGCATGACTGTTTCTTCACCATTCGTTCACCATTCAATGGATTTTTATACGTTTTCGTCTGGAGGGGAAAAAACATGGTAGATATTTACTTCTCTAATATGCGGTTGCATTGAAATACAGAGCAGACAAATGAAGTAAAGAGAAATTAGACTAGAATTGACGTGTTTTTTACCAATTAAATTAAAATGGTCTTCTTTAATAAACACTGTGAAGGGGGTTGAGCTATAATTTGTGCTTTTTGATGTAAATACTTTGGGTGGAGAAATATAAAGTAAATATATAGAAGTAAACTAATAATAACTGAGGATGCACTGATTACTTGGGTAGTGATGTTTCATGTCAAATCAGAAAGATTCAAATCATAATTATACATTAAATATAAATGACAAAAATAGGACCTTTTTAAAAGATAAATAAATAAATAAATAAATAAAAAATCTGAAATTGGAATTGGCCAATGAAATAGCCATCAATGGAGATTCTGCTGCTATAATGCTGGATGAGACGAGTATAAAAATGAAATTTTGAAAAATAAAAATAAAAATTACGTTTTTTTTTTACACAAAAAAATCAATTTGAAAATTATCAAACAAAAAAATCGCGATATTTATATGAATTAAAAAAAAATTCTAATAGATTAATGGAAGTCCACATTTCATTGGAGGTGCTCATATCTTCATCAGCTGGTGGAAGATTGTCAGTTGGCAGATTAATGTGGCAAATTATTTTACAATTAAGATAATCACCACCATATTTCACATCATATTTCGCATTATTGAACGGATATCATTTCTGAAGCCTGCAGAAGTGCTTCCAACAGAAGCAGCAGCTGTGGATTTTATTTATTTTTAGATCTCTAGACATTTATGATCTTCCACCATTGTCAGTGTCCTGCAGGTTTTTAATGTTCTTGCTCCAACACACCTGACTCAAATGAAATGGATCCAACAGCCTGTGAAGTTCTGCACAGTGGCTCATTAATTTGAGTCAGGTGTGTTGGAGCAGGGAGACATGGAAAACCTGCAGGACACTGGCTCAAGAGGTCCGGATTTAGTGATCCCTGATCAAGTGGAACTAGGGCTGCACGATATCAGGAAAACATTGGATACGCGTTAACACTGTTGGAAGTCACCATGACGATATGATATGCAACAAATAAAACTTGATGCTGCTTTGATGTTTTCTCTCACGCACGGGCATCTGCTGAACTCTTTAGCTTGTGCTAAAATAATGCAATCAGCGTTGTTTTAGATAACCCTAGATTTTAGCAGCTCTTCTCCTTTTTATAAAAGTCATTTGGTCAGTTTCTGTCAGATAAAGCAGATTTTACATTAATGAATTGATGTCTAGCTAATATAAAAGAGAAAACAATTTTGAGATCACCAGATAAGATGCCCTCATCAGTAACTGGGGATCACTGTCTAACATTGTGTGTCTAGATACCCATGTCAGCAGATACGAGCTAATTCAAACGCTCAGTAATGGCGGCGCCGTAAGACGGTGCAACACGCAAAACAGCTGCTGGATTCGTCTATAGCTCCCTGTGGAGATGAAACATCTGTCCCCGGTGGTTGGCACAAGTATCCGCCAGTGTCTTGTAGAGTTGCAGCGTGCCATCTCTCTTCTAACCAACGTAGCTCCAAATGGTAAATGGACTGTACTTGTATAGCGCTTTTCTAGTCAAGTGACCACTCAAAGCGCTTTGTGCCACAACCTCTTCTGCATCCACTTTTTCCTCGCTACTCTCGTTATTTTCCACCACCACACCGCTCACTTCGTGTGCTCTGTTGCCGGTCTACATGGAGCATCCAGGACAGGAAAAGTCCATTTGATTCGCCGATTTACGCGCACACACAGCATGAATGTGCAGCAGCGTGAATATGCAAAAAGGGACGACTGTTTATCGCAGGCTTAGGCTGCAGTTGCGCAGTGAAGGTAACCTTTTAATTGATTATGCAGCCAGAAGTGGGACGTTATTGAAACTTAGCCGGAAGACTTAGCAAGTTATTTACACAAAATAATTAATGTGCGTACCCAAACACCTGCTTAATAGACCACAAATCATTACTTTGTCTGCTGCATCCTCCATGTGAGTGAATTGCACAAAAGCAGAAACTGTACAGAACTTCAAAGTGGCACAAATGGAAGCTCTGGCCCAGTGTCTCTTAAATTAAAGATGCCTTCCACCAACTCATAAGTCAGCTGAAGAAAAAATTGCATGTATTTATACACACACAGTGGAAGATGACAGCCAGGACACAGTAAGATGCATCTCTAGGGAGTTGTACTCATGGTGCTACACAATTTCTTGATTTTTAAAAAAAAAAAAAAAAAAACAAAAAAAAAAACTCCAGGGTTCATGCAGCATCTGTTTAGCTACAGGATTAGCTTATACCTTTTACATCAACACAGTGACACATCATCAAGTCTCTCTGGATGGCACGCTGAAAACGATGAGTCATGCTACTTTATGAAAAGGTCACTGAAAAAAAAGAAAGAACTTGTTCATGACAATATTCATCAGTCAGCTTTGCCCATCACATCAAATTTATTCTAAAGCTGTAATGCCATTTTTAGTAGAAGCAGCCATTTTTAGGCTGCAGATGGGGAATGGATGAGCAAGGGAGGTTTCTATATGACCAGACAGGAGAGAGAGAGGAAGATCATCATTTATTCATGTCATTTTGTTTACAGGAGCAGATATGTACTTTGTCTAGAAAGCTCTGTAGTGTGGCACATTCAGATTTTTTTCAGACTGGAGCTATTTTTACAAGTTCAATTCTCCTGGTTTAAACCAGCGAATCGAGTTAAACAGCAGATTCACCCTTAAAACGTTCGCAAATGCAAAGCTGCCAATACATAAGTATAGAATTAGTCTACAATGCATTGTAGGAGTGTGAACGATGGTCATTCTCCTGCATCCATGTTGTTCTTCTGCTCCTCATCATCTTAGTCTTGTGTGTTTTCATGAATAGAAAGTTACAAATGGGGTCCATGTCCATGTGGGTTGCATATACTGCACGCTGACGGATGGCAGTCGGCTCAAAGGGAGCGAGTGAACATTTGCAGATCGTTGATTTTGACAAAATGAATGTCACAAAAGCCTCACGGTCAAGTAAACACAGAAACTATAGATTACATTTAACAAAGCAAGTCCGTACACTGATCTGGATAACTGACCATTACTATCTCTGCTTGGATTCCTGGACTTTGTGCTGAACCTATTTTTGACTAAGAGGATAAGTTGTGCGTGAGTTTAAGTCATAAATCCAAGAAAAGCTCATGAACAATTTAGAAGTGGCCCAAAATCTGCTACCTGCTGTTGTGCTAAAACCTGATCCTATACAAACTCCAGCTCTTCCTATAAGCTAATTATAAACAAAATCTAAATTTTCAGCCACATCTTCATTTTATGAAGTCATTGGTGATGGATTTTATCTGGAAATGTCTAGAAAAATGTTTATTTCTTTTACATTTTAAACAGGTTAATTGTTGACTTAGTAGATGCACAGATGGTTGCCTGAGAGAAAAGGGGAGCAGCAATTAGATTAGTAGGTTAATAGCATCCTCATTGACTACATAACTTGCTCACCATGCCTCACCGCTAGCTGCAGGCAGAGCAAAAACTGCCCTGCACTTAAAACAAATTGTAAATAGCAGCACCATGAATGAGTGTAGCTCCAAACATCACAGGACTGGCAACTGACGCGATGAGCGCTTTTAGCACCCACTCTATCGTTTGCCCACTGATGCAGTAATCCATGATGTAAAGCATCAGACAGCGTGTGGCAGCACGCTGTGTTTGGCTCAGTCTACTGTTGAAGTCGTTCAAGTATCGCTGTAAGCAAAGGCAGACAAGCTGAATTATGCCAGGGTCAGGACCACTGGATTAGGTCCAGGGATTATCACAGCTCAGTTAGCCTCTGGGATTATACAAACGGCGGCCAGTTAGTCTGACCGACCACCACCTTTCACCAAGATCTCCTCAAGTCTGTCCAGCTCTTACTCGTCCACATATGAGTGGCTGAACAGCTGAATAGATGCACTGTTACAGCAGGAATTTTAAAGTCTGTTTTTATGTTGCTTTGGGCGATAAATGTTCCGAGTCAGGAAAATGAGAATCGGGGTCATACATATTTTTTGATCACACAAACTAAAATCTGGATGTGGTCAGGTATTGATATTATACATCCTGCCACCATGGTGATAAAAGCTAAAATGTGAATTACAACTTCAGTGAGTCATTTTTTTTATAATCTTGACTTTTGGACCGCAGACTTTTCCATTTTATGATCATCATGTCGCTGTTCCAGTGCTCAAACATCTGCATCGCTGTTGATGGGCTACTCATATTTATTCATGTGTGAACACTGTGGCACAAGTTTCAGAGAAGCATGCATGATTCAAGGATCCGGACTGAGTAGAAAAATGGTGGAGGAACACAATGCAAGCCTCTGGGTCATCTTTAATGTCTCACACTTGTTCATGTTGCTTTCTAGGACCCCGCTGTGCGAATGACTGATTGATGCCAACTTCGCTTCTTCAGGTAAGTGTTTTTTATTTTTTATTCTATTTATTTATTTACATGAATTTTTTATTTATTTATTACTGTTTTTACTTTATTTTATTTTTTTTACATTAATTTGATTTATTTATTACAATGTTTTATTTAATTCTATTACTATATTTTTTATTGTATTGTATTTACATCTATTTTATTTTGTTTTATTTATTACTAATTTTATTTTTTACATTTATTTTTTTATAATTTATTTTGCTATCTATTCATTACTTTATTTAAAATTTTATTTATTACTAATTTTTTATTTGATTAATTTCTTTTACATTTATTCTATTTGTTTATTACTATTATTATTTTTATTTTTTTATTAATTGTTTTGGCTGATGTATTCTCCATGTAGGGCAGAATGGGTGTGTGTCCCCTGCTCCTGCTGCTTGGTGTAGCCCTGGGGGCCTCAGCCCAGGTTCAAGACCCCGTCACAAGTAAGACCTGCATCCACTTTTACTTGTTGAACAGTTCACGCGAACAAATGACCAAGTTAAATCTTTTTCCTCACCAGGTCCTCCCAATGCCACAGCCAAGCCCACAGACCCGCCTACTGCACCCCTCCTCAACGTCACAGCCCCACATGCACCAACCTCCCCTAATCCACCCACAACACTTGCCCCCACCGTTGTTGTGCCAACAACAACAACAAAAACAACAACAGGCGCCACAACAACCTCAAGCCCAGCTGGCAACGAGGACCCCCAACCTCCTGGTCCCAATGGCACTGTGCGACTGTTACCAATTCCTCCTCCTCTGACTCCAGCTCCCACTGAGCCCCCTGAGGCACCAACAACCACAGAGCCCCCACTTCTTCCTCCCAATCCTCCTACCACTGCAGAGGATGAGGCAAGCTCCAACCCAACATCTTCAGAGGCTGACACTACCGACACGTATGATGACACCTCCACCATATCAAGAGTGTCCCCCTCAGAAAACCCCCCAGATGGTGAGTACCATGTATTTTCCCTTCCTTCAATGAAAACTGCCTCTAAGGATGAATTGTTGAATATCGTTTTCGTTATATTCCATGAATCCAGGTTTCATACAAAGACTCAAGGTTGTAAATCCTACCAGGAACTAACGTTTACAGAGCAACATCCTGTTAGTTGAGCTGTCACACGTTGTTGTTGCTTTGTTGCCATGTTCCAAATGTAATCAGAAAAGACCCCCCCCCCCCCCCCTCATGTATTAACTGACCCCTTAATCACCCTGGATTATTATTCCCAGCATTAATGTGCAGCGCGTTTTGATAGTTGCATAGTAACAAATCTGTTTTAGGGGCCTTTATCCACCGAGCAGGCAGTCGGCAGACTCGGAGTGTCGATGAACATCTGTCTCTCTCGTGTTTCTACGCACCGTCGATGTTCTATCAGCTGATTTAGCCTGTTGAACTGTCAGAGAAGGACCTCGCTTTGATTGGATGTTAATGCAGCAAATGACTGCACGAGAAAGAGGCGTAATGTACCTACTGCCACCCCCTTACGTTCGGGTGAGCTCTCTCTTCTTGGACTGGCACAGATTTTCTTTAGCACATCTTTACAGCGTGTTTGTGTAAAGTTTTTTTTATTAGGACCTAGATTATATGAAATAAATCGGCGGGTTTTTGGTCGCTGCTAGTTTTTCATCCTGATTCCGTGTATAAGAGCCCCTTGGAAGACAGGGCCTCAGTAGTTCAGTGACATGAGGCTTTATTTGTTGGACTGTGATCAGAGGGCTTGTATGCATTTCATTTCAACAGAAAAAATATTCACGTAAAACGTCCAGCTGAATGTCCGAAATAAACCCTCTCGCATTCACAGCAGCTGTTTGGTTACTTGGATAAGCATGAGAAATAATTAAGGGACTCAGACTTCCAGATAAATCTGACATGGATCTCTTGTGCTGCTTTGGTTGGATTTTATTCTCTTGATTCGTTATTTTTCAAGCAAAGCTCCATTGGCTGCTCATCAGAAAATGGACAAATTGATTATTTGGTCTTGGTTATGTGTACTTTAATTTTGGTTTATTATTTAAATGATATCCAAGTTGTCTCTTACAGATCCTCTGTGTTCACTTGTGTAACAGAGGTGGTCCTAAATAGCGTTTTCCTCTCCTCTTTCTAGTCTTCCCTCATCTCTTTGCCTGAAATACATTTTATGTGTGAAAGCCAACATCAAGTAGTTTATACAAACAGAACAGCTTAAGGAAATTTGACGTGAAAAGTGAAAGTGGGTTGTGTTATTTTTGTGGCGGCGGCTAAAAAGAGCGAGCGAGTGAGTGAGGCGAGCGAGCTCTCTGGCCAAGAGTCAACCTTTAATATTTTAGATAGTTGAACATTTTTCTGCTTTTAGACTCCATTGTAGCAGTGCTGGAAATATCCTGACGTGACATACCTGCATTTGACCAGTCATCCACAAGAAATCAGAGTACCAGCCACAGTAGATGACCCTCCTACGCAGAGGGCCCCCGAGTTGAGGTTAAGTGTATGGTGAATCATGAAGTGTCAGCAGGATTAATATTTGACAGATAAGCACATTGTTTTGATATTTCTAAGGAAGCATCTGGTAATAGACATTATCTTCATGCACTCTTTTATGCTTTTAACAGCTTTCTTCTAACAAACGTGGCTTCAACGTGGTTAAAAAAAGAACCCTGTTAAATTCTAGGAATTTCAAATGCTATTCCACATATTCTTCTAGCACCCTGAGATTTATGTGCATGAAACATGATTCCTTCGTCTGTTTCTTTTGCATTAATTATTTAGGACACGTGATAATAGAGAAATGCACAAATCACCAGCCTATGTCACGCATTCATGCGGTAAGAGGAATGCAATAACATCAGGCATGTTTCCGAATATCCTGCAAACCTCCAGATGTTTGCTGCAATGACACGTCGAGAGGATGTAGAGTTTCATCTGAGCATCAATACTGGTGGGCAACATATGCAGATGAATCGCACTACATCGTGTTCTCATTATATAATGCGATCACTTTCGGTTCAGAGGTCTTATGTAATTGCTCCATTGTCTTCCTGTGGACATCCTGGAGTGTGGTGTGAAGAGCTGCTCTAAATGGCATTACATCCGTCGAGGCCGTGTCAGTTCCCCATGACACCCACAGCCTGTTGTGCCCCCTGCTCTTTGTAAATGTGCATATTGTCCCGGGGAGAATGCTGAAAAGTCCTGGGAATTGTGAGTGGAAATGCAACATTACTGGGGCGAGCCGAAAGTCCTTCTCCCAGAAAGCACATGTAGAGCACGAAGTCAAACGGTGCATTCTTTGCAGCATACTTTTGTCATGTGTAGAACTTTCTTGAATTGGATCCATGGAACAGCTGATTTGGTCTTTCTATTGTCACCACTGCCGTGCAGTTTTCTAGAAAAACCAGTTCTTTTGTTGCACCCTAATGTGTCTTATTGACCAGTCATCGGCACACAAACAGCAGGCGGTTTTTGTACACCAAACTCCGCTCGTTGTTCAGGCAAATCTCATGTCTTTTGTTCCGACCCGTTGCAGTGAAAGGTCACCAGGAAGACCACAGGGTTGCCTTCAACCAGTTCTACTCATGCATACAGTGGAAACGTAAACAAATTGCTCAGCTATTGTAATCTACGGGGGCAACATGAAGAATAGATAACTTGGTGTGTGTAGTGGCAAGCCGTTGTGATTGCAATCCTGTCCCAACGGTCGCAAGCGAAACAGCAGAGCTGTAAGCTGTCAGGCCTTTGGATGTGTTGAGGGCATCTAACATCGACGGCTTAAAAAATGTATACGAAATTCACAACAAACTTCCTAAATGTTTCAGGTTTGTGTGCCATGGCACTGTGTCGGCTGTCATCATGGGTATAAGTAGTTACTAAAGCTAAAGGTTTACCCTCTCAGTTAAAATGTGATTTATCTGCTCACTCTGAGGACAGACTGGTGAACTCTTTGTCTTATTTAACTCATTAAATATTAACAAAAATGCTGGTTATGGAGCAGAAAAATGGTGTTGAAAGCATCTGTGGACAGCGTAGTAATTTATGAAACGCTGTGCTGTTAAGTGAATATCAAAAAAGTAGGCGCTAAATCAGCAAAAATATACCTTTTTTTTTTTTAATGACAACCTCATGATCGGGTCAGATGGACGGACAGTCGGACATCAGTGATTGCTGCAGCATTGTGGTTTCAGCTAATTAATTGGACTAAAATCATGAGAACTCTTTTTGAAATATTCCTAAAAGTATAAAGTTTAAATGCATTATTTTAGATGTTTCATATACTCTGATAAAAAAAGATGGTTACCCCAGGAAACCGGAGAGCTCACAGTTTAATCAGTCCAAAGGTATCTCACACCTCTGTCAGCACCTTCAAAAGCTTACCAATTAACACATTATATTTAGCATGTTTAATGTTTACATATGACTTTTTTTTTTCTTCTTTCATACGGATGATGGACTTTAAAGTGGCTGCTAAGCAGTGTTACCTTTGGCTAGCCGTTTCTCTTGTTTCTAGATTTACTGCTAAGTTAAGCAAAGCAGCTGCTTGCCGTAAAATCATGTTAGCTTACAGGCACGAGTGGTATTAATAAAGGTTCTGGGCAAACATCTTGAAAGCACCTCCCAGAAGGTTCTTTAAGGTAAAAGAGGTCCTTTTCTGTGCCTGGATTTTCTTTGTGAAGCCCTTTTGAGTTGCATTTTTTTTTTTTGTTTTTTTTTTTTGTATAAGAGGCACTAAATAAATAAATGGTTGAATCTTTTGTTACCATCTAAATGAATCTAGAGAGAACTGATTTTAATGTTCTTTTTTTTTTGTCTGTGATGTAGACAATTACGAGGACATGCCAATCATAGCTGTGATGGTGGCCCTGTCCTCCCTGCTGGTCATCATCTTCATCATCATCATCCTCTACATGCTCAGGTTGGTGAAATACAGTCGAGGATCTTCGAACAGCAGAGGCCTTAGGTGCTGCTGTTACCATGGAAATGCCTGATTGGCATGCTGCTGTGAGACAGCAGCGTGCGCGTGACTGTGTGTTTCTGTGTATTAACATACACTTTGATCTTTGACAGATTTAAGAAGTACAAGCAGGCAGGAAGCCATTCAAACTCCTTCAGACTGACCAATGGCAGATCAGATGATACAGGTGAAACAACCGTGTGTGTGTGTGTGTGTGTGTGTGTGTGTGTGTGTGTGTGTGTGTGTGTGTGTGTGTGTGTGTGTGTGTGTG
>JAOXYM010000003.1:31399231-31421581 GCA_028567055.1 Leptatherina wallacei | reverse complement strand
AGGCTATTTGACTGGAACTATTTTTAACTGGTGTCCTACATCACTTTTTAATGTACACCCTGTAGCCAATCAGAATCAAGTATTCATACAGACCATGGTATAATTAACTTTACCCAGCCTTTTGCAGAATATTTGCACATCATAAGCCTCCAAATCAAAATCCCTTTCCACAAGCAAGTGTTGTTTGATACAGGTTGGCTTCTCTTGGAAGGTGGGCAGACTGTTATCAGCATTGCATTATTACAGGAAAATCACAGTTTTAAAACAATAAACAGTGCATTTTGTCCGATGGCTCCAGCTTTTTATCATCAATTTGGCTAGATTGGTCTCAGGGGTGAGGCTTACCTTAGCAAAGGAGAGCTCTAAAGAAATACAATTTGATGCAAGTTATGCAGCATTAACAGTAAATTATTGTTTTATGTACAGTGACAACCCGATGACAAGGGGAGCAGTCCTCAGTAAGATTCTTGATTTCAAAAGCATTAGCTAATATTACGCAGTGAAAAGAGATCAAAATGAAGCTTGAGGTTGCTGGTTACACATCTAGCAAACATCGCTGAATCGGGTGAGTGACAACAGCAACATTTATGTAATAGAGTGCACTCTTAGCACATGCCACAGAGGCCCATGTCACCTCTGTTACTACCTCCCCAGCCAGCCCAGAGGTGTCAGCAGTAGATCAGCTTCAGCTCCCTGTTCAGACTCTGTACTTTGACATATTAGACACCAGACAGATTTTATCATTCAAATATACAGTAGTATATACAATATTTCTGACTCTGGGGGCACAGCGCTTCAGAGAAATGTCCTGGATGGAAGGGAGAGGAGATGCAATGGGTTTTTTCTACTACCTTCACCACTTACCCTCACATCCTCCAGTTTTCTCATGTCATCTTTCCACACGACACGGTGTCCAGCAAAGCCACGTCAGTCCCAGCTTGAAAAGGCCTTTTGACTGTTTGATAATCAGTAAAAAGGAGCCAAACCTGTTTTAAGCAGCAACACTTTGCCCACGTTGTTTGTGTTGATGGAATATCAACATCGTACCACTGAGCAGCTGCACCTGACCACAGTCAGGATACTCCACCAGGGGCAGGACACGATGTGTTTCAGACTCTAATCCTCAGAGCACATTTTCTTACACTTGGAACACTTCCACCGCTCCTGTTTATTTTTTGAACAACTTTGACTTTCAACTCACTAAATAGTAATTCTGCTTCTGTTTCTGTGTTTATGAGCAGGGAGAAGAAGGTTAGTGATCTCTTCAAATCCCAACCAAAAGTCTACAACACGTTTGCAGACGAACTGGCAGATTACGTCCAGGTTCAGAAGGCTCGTGGAATCACCTCAAAGTCTAATCAAGTTCTTCCTCAAGATGGCACGCAAAAGGAGGATGCAGAGAAAGAAGAAGAAAATCAAGAAGGATTAGGGGATACGATGGAAGCAAATCAAGCCGTCCCTTCCTATTCCAACCCTCCTCATCAGACCCACCCGGGGATGTGGCATCCTCCCCATCCAGGTCCACCCTGGCCATCCCACGGCTGGGACTACAACTGCCCTCCTCCACTCCCCCAATGCTCAGGTACCTCTCAGTCCACCAGCCGGCCCCCAAACAGCAGACGACAAAGGAGACTTTCGAGTTCCTCCACCTACACCACCTCCTCATCCACCTCCCATTCCTCCGACGGCACTCACACCAGCGACAGTGAAGGAAGTGAATACAGGCACAGAGAAAAGAGGGTTAGAAGATCCAAGGTGGACGGAGGCAGGAAGGGAGGAGATGAGGAATCAGAGAAGGAGGAAAGGAGGATGAAACGCCAGAGGCAGGAGACAGGTGAAGATTCAGAGAAGGGAAGAGAGCAGTCTGTGGATTCAGAGGAAGAGGGGAGGAGAAAAAAGCTGAAAAGTCACGGCAAGTGGAGGCGACAAGAAAGAAAACCCAAGCAGGAGAGCCTGGAGGTGGACAATGCTGAAAGACAGGTGGACACTTTAAAGCCAGAACATACGGCGGAGGATAGAAAAGAGACTGAAGAGCTTTTACAGGCTGACTTTAATGATGAGAGTGGACACGACAAGTCAACCAAACCCAAATACAGGAAGGAGAAGAAGAAAATAAAAGAGAGAGAAGACACTAGGACGGAGGAGGAGAAGCTGTGGGATGTCTCTATTCTGGGTTGTTAAAGGCAGGACCTCTGTCCTCTGAACTTCTCACAACATTATTAAAGTATCTCATTAAGTTATTTTACTGTTTACTATAATATTAAGTAATAACATTCAATCATTTTGCACAGCTAACTGTTGGCTGCAGTGTTTATGTTCTTGTCAAACTATGTTTTAGTCCTCTAATCACTGATGAAGAATTTCTGCCAAGAATTGGATAGTGTGTAATCCCTGGTGTAGTCTGTGGTTGGCGCTGTTGAGCTTCATTCAGATCATTAGTAAAAAAGAACAGAAAAGCCCATAGATGCTGGAAGCTTAGTCATTTCATTCCTTTTGAAGCTCTGGGTGCTTTCACTCGCTGGTCTACGTCAGGAAGAAGGCTGTAAGAGATGTTTAAAGGTTCAACATATGCTGGATTTAGAGAATACTTAATGAATAAATAATGGACCAGTTGCTACAACGCAGCATGTCAGACGCACAGAAGATGAGAAAGACTGTAGAGTGCTGAGGCATTTCCTTATTCTGCAGTGCACAGTGTGCATGCTCATATGTTGTGGATGTATTTGCACATCTAAACAACACAAGATGTTTGGGGTCATACAGCTGCGCGGGGTGAAGTGAGTACAGCTCCTCACAAACCCCAGAATTCAAGTTTAGCATGACAACTTAAACAAAGCTACTCCACGTAATGTTCAGAAAAGGAAAGTCAATATTTGATCCACTATGTTTGCAGCAGAAAAAATGTCTTCTTTAATTTAAATGTCCTTATTTTTCTTCTTGATTCCCAAGAATCCTCAGAAGTGTTGTTTTACGTGCAACCCTGGACGTTTGAATGGTGTAGAAGTGTAACAGTCCAATCTGCTGTTTGAGCCTTTGGGTTCATCATAAGAAAGCCTGTCTTTATATATTATAAATGATCCTAATGTCCCTGATTTGCATTGTTAAAACTTGATAAAGCTGCCTCTGGATAAACATTTCTAAACTGTGAACAGAAGACGGGCGATGACAGGAATTTCCACAAAGTGTTTTTGATAATTATTCAAAAACTTACATTTGAATTACAGACAGTGATGGTAAAAGAAAAATCGGTGTAAGAAAAGTTGTTGTATTGTCTGCTACAGATGTCTTAGAGGCTTTAAAGTGAGATTCTAGTGAAGCAAGGTCTGGATGGTTGATGGGAACCAAATGAAGTCCTACATCTGTAACCCAAAGTAAAAATGTAATAGAAATACAGATGAAGTGTTGGATGTTGTAACAAAGCGAGTAGAGAAAAGAAATGAGAGGCAAACAGCTCTCGGCTTTTGCTTGAAGCGTTGAAGCAGAGACCATCAAAGGCTCCGTAGCTCTGCGATGTGTAAAGAGCATCTCTGAAGCCCTCTGAGATCTCCTGTTTTCAAAGAATCCTGTGGTCTCGTTACCTTTCTCGCTCGGATCTCTGACCCCCGTAAAGCTACAGGCTGCCACATCCTCTCACTTTAAGACCCCCGCCAGACCGTTCTGTACCCCTAACCTTTCATGCAGACTGAAGAATCCATAAACATTTATACATTATAAAGGATCTTCAGGAATTCTGAGTTCTGTGGACCAGATGTTTAGACAGTAATTTTTCCAGGTTCAGGAAGCCGACGTTAAAACGAAGGATAATTATCAGTTCGATGGAGACGTTACTTTTCATTTTGGGAAAACTGCACAAAACAAGTGTGCAGTGTCTCGTAAACGGCAGTAAAAGTATCATTTACCTTCCTCTGTGAATGCTACATACAGAGACTTGGTATCGAAACAACTAGTAGATTTGATACTTATGTAAGAACTGGTCAACTGTTGTGCAATAGTTCCAGATTTGGTTCCGCAAAGATTTACGTGGGTTTTTTGTTCTACTTATTTCCCTTTTTTTTTGGCTCTATCTCAGCGAATTATGTACCAGTATTCAGATTTTAATTTTAAAACATATCATCACACCATTTTTTTTCATTTATCATCATTATTTCAGCTGATTTTTTTTTTTTTTTTTGAAGTGTTGGAGGATCATGTCTTTGCGTCTCCATTGCTTGTATTTGCCTCAGACCTACGCATTTGTGACAGAAACACATGAAAAAAGATTCTATTTTTACTAAAGTGCTTATTCAGTCAAAAAAATAAAAAAAAATTCAAACAAAAACTAGAAGCCATCCATATTCTGACTCTTTGCAGATTTTTTCTCGTGTCTTTTCAAGCAGTGCGTCGAACTGCAGGATGAAGTTTAACTGAGACACCGGTCGGTTCTGTACATCTTACTTTTTACCACATCAGGAAGACATCAGATACTTTTTAAAGCTGGGACTCTGGTTGTGAAAGCTTATTACTGACGGTTGAAGTCAATGGAGAATTTATTTATAACCCAAGTTAAACAGAAACGTCAGACTATATTAATCCATAGTCAGTTTCTATTAAAACCTACACTGTGTTCCTAAGATGATTTTAATTTAAATTTATATTATTAAAGTTTTTCCTGATTTTATTTTGCAAAAACGCTTTCACATAAAAAAATCTGCACGGGCTTTTGTTTAAATCAAGGGTGTCAAACATAAGGCCCGGGGGCTGAAACTGGCCCTCAAGACGATCCAATTTGACCCACAGGATGAATTTGGTAAACGTGATGAAATTTATAGCAGATTTATAATAAAAGTAGCCGTCAGTTCGTGTGAGGTTGTTTTTGATGTTTAAATATAAAACATTTCCAAGCAGGGGGGGATAACTTTTTTATATCTTTTATACTTTTTTTTTAACAGGTCTCACTTCCGTTTGTTCGAGGTGAGTCAGTTGAGTTGGTTAGGATTGCGACACAAATCTGGACATTTACAAGTGTGTACGTTTAAAATAACGTGTGCATCTTAAAAAGTTACTCTCATCATAATGCGAAATACTTTTTCTTTCCAGTTTCCGAAAACCTGTGATTAAACATGCGACTTCCACATTGTGATCTGGAAGTTGTAGTTTATGTGTAAATGATAAACTGAGGCAGAATTTCTGCTTAATCATAAAATATTTTCTACATTTAAAAGTTCATGAAAAGTAAACGTCTCAATAAAACTCAATTGCACTAAAACAAAGAGAAAAATGTGAAGTTTACATAATTTATAAGTTATTATGCTTTCATTTTACTGATTCAGCCCACTGGGAATTAAATTGTGCTGTATGTGGCCCCTGAAACACCTGCCTCTAAACACCTGACCCCAATCTCTAAGAACTTAAAAAGCCTTTTACACACACTTGTATAGTGAGTATTTATGAATAATGCATAACACAGAGTTTGTACTAGCACCCCATCATTGACAATAAGTTTAATGCTGCGTACGCTGGTATGTGCAGTGAGGCGCGACATGAGCGGAGCCCTACATGCATGAGCTCTAGGTCACGCACCTGGGCAGAGACCACAGCGCTGCAAACTGCTGCTCAGAGAACATACAACTTTGTCATTGTTTGATATGTGGGATCATGTCAGCTCCTATAAAACTTTACCACATGTTTTCAGCTGTTCGTCATGTTCTGTGTCATATGAAACAGGTTATTTTGTGTTTGATGGGTACATGTTAGACAAACATTATGGGATGAAAAGCGTGCTTTTTCTTCTGCCAAAGATCGGTTTTGCTCACATTTCAAATTTTGTCATTTTTGTGTGTGCGTGTGTGCGTGTGTCTGTGTCCATGCACTATAGCTGGAGCATGGGCCCATCTGATAGGCCCTGTGCGTGTCACATTGGGGTGTTACCTTAAAGACCGAGGGCCCCGTCGGCACAGTTCCTCCCATCATCTCTGACAGATAGATAGCAGGAAAAGAAACTACCAGCACCTGCTCTCAGCTTTCAGTCATCTCTACACACTGGCGACCCGACAAAATGATCCCACTGCCACTAGCATGGACTCTGTTGGCGGCACAGATATGGACATACGGTAAGACCACTGTCTTTTTTAAGCCCCCCCAGTGTTGTCGACATCATTTCTCTGCCAAGCGGCCTGTCGCGAAGGATGTCCCCGTCTCAAAGTGATGCTGCTCTGTTGTTTAACTTCTACTTCATGTCTCTGCTCAGCACATACAGTCTGAATCAGTGTGGGCCAGATGGGGAAAATGTCTTTATTCAGGTTAAATTTGATCTTTAAAAGGGTTTTTTTCGTTCTTTTTTTTTTTTTTTATAGATTTGTAACACAAGCAAACACTGTTATGCTGTTACATTAATGTTACGTGTACAATACGTATGATGGTTCGCTGCGGTAGGTCAACACAGTGATTTGTTTTTTATTAACTTGTTTTTATAGCATCAGATTAAACTAATTATTGACGTATTGCACCTTAACAGATACATTAATAAGTCACGTTGGTGCATTGTTCTGTCTTGCATTTCATGGTTATCCAGTAAACTTAAGAAAAAGCCGTCTTTAACCTTTTACACATGAATCTTCTCACCTTTAGTTATTTCAAAACACAAGGTATTGCAACAGGTAAACACTGCACACGTATGTAGCTGTATGCCCACAGACATGATAGAAAACAGGTTCGGAGCTGATGAAGAGATGAAATGACTTTTTCAACGAAGGCCTCTCGTAAACATTAAGCAGTCTTTCCTCAAAGCTGCTGTAAAATGTCACCGTGGTAGAGTTGGAGATTTCTTCATAGTTCAGCTTCATTTCTACTTTTGTGAAACCTTTGGTGAGAGCAGCGTTTTCATATCATTTGTTACTTTTTGCTCTTTTCTGCTTTGCGAGAGGAGCGATTAGTTCATTGCGTTACAATCAGTCTTCATCTTACTACAAGACCGTCGAAGCTTTTTGCTTTACGAACACCTGACGATGAACATGCCGGCTTTTATTTATTAAAACAAGCTTTAGTAACTTGAGTTTTCTGTCTTTTCTTGTTTTAATGCTCCAGTTTATTCAAACAACCGCAATCTTTTAACCTGTTCTACACTATACTTTAGTTTTTTACTGTTTAACGTCGCTGTGTTTCCGCTCCCCAGGTTCAAGCCAGATCCTACAAGGACCCGTCAATGTTCTGTACCCTGACATCTCCAGCAGCGAGACTCTTGACTGTGACTGTCAAAACTTCGCCTGCGACAACGTCTACTGGTTCCGCACGGTTCCCACTCAGGGCAAAGTAGAGTTCATTGGCAAAAGCAACAACGCTGACCGTGTCACCCTTGGGAATGTGGACGAACGGCGGTACAAGTTAAACAAGAGAGGCACTTCGTCCTTTGTGCTGCGCATCCTTGACGTGTCTGAGGCGGACGCAGGGATTTATTCTTGTGTCCTGAGGGACTCGAGAAATAACAGTGAAATGTTTAGGCCCGGGACACTTCTTCGGCCTGGAGGTTTGTATGCAGACGGATTTGTTTTGTGTTTATTATTATAAAAGATGGTTTCAGCATATCTGTTTAATCTCAAGTGGAAGATGGTAGAGAAAACAGTTTAGGAAGGGGGGATTTGTGGTGTGTAATCACATTTAATACAATACGAAAACTATTCTCCCATGAAGATCCCACTGTTCCCAGTGCAACGACAGTGTCTCCGAACTTAGTGCACCGTAGGACGTTGATTAAAGTTGTAATCTTAGAAATATATATAGTTAAAGATGGTCGCAATATTAATAACTGTCTTCAGTTTTAGGTTCTGACCAAAGTCTTGGTTCTGAAACCTCCTTAAGTTTGTATTGCTTGACTTGTTGCACTGATATGATACAAAGATAAAATAAGATAAGGTTTATTTGTCCCCTAGAGGGGTCATGTAGATGAAGCATGAATGGACTCTTTTAACTTTAACACTCAGCTCAATGATGACTTTCTGTTTGTATTGTAAATACTTCTGTGGTACAATATGTATTAGAAGAATTAGAGTTTCACTGTTGCTTTGGCTTATGGGTCAGCGCTTATTTTGACTCGCTGGTGGTGCCTTAATATACAAATGACAATGATGCAAATTCTTTTGAGAGCAAAAAATGAAAAAATGTTAGAAGAAAAACTGTCCGCTTCACCGACTGGAGAGTCACATGCTGCGAACATCACACGCCTGCAGAATGAATCAGTCCAAACCGTTCGTTAGATGTTTTAATCCTTGTTGAATTACTTTGTTATCCCCTGATTCTGTTTGACACTTTGTCTTTACGTCTTTTTTTTGGTCGTTATCCAACAGAGAGCCCTCCAACATTACCCCCAACCACGAAAACCAAGACTGAACCCAAACCGGTGAAGTGTCGCTGCAATGTCAAATATCCAGCGGGTAAGTTAGGATTTCTCCAGCGTCTCAAAGGTTTTTACTCTGAACTATTTACTCTTAAGTCGTTTGCACTGAAAAAGGAGTAACCATCTCCCAATCTTCAACCTATCTATAACAAATGTGAGAAAACCATGAGGTGTATTTACTGTTTTCCAGCCGGCTGTGACGCCCATGTTCTGTGGACACTGGTTGGACTTCTAGCATGCTTGGCTCTTGCTGTCCTCTGCTTGTTGTATTACTACAGCCGTGAGTAGCATTCCTGTTCATTGCACTGACATGAAGTCAGAGATCTGGCTTCAGTTTGCCATCAAACGGCAACAATCCTGAAACAGGTTTTAATTTAAAAAAGATGAGTTTTGATGTTTTTCTTTCTTTTAAACATCCTTTCCGATAGGACTGCCCAAAAAGTGTCAACACCACTTTGTGAAGTAAGTGACTATGGCTGTATTTTTCTTTTCTTTGGTTATATTTCCTGTACAATAAAGACAAAAAGATTTACAAAACATTTAAATGTCACTTCTGAAACAGTTTATAATGAAGAGGCTTTAAATTCGACCTTTTTGTTTTTCTGTATGAAGGAAGAGAATGATGACCTGAGGCCATGCATCTCAAACTTAAAGTAAGCATCCTTAATGTGTTATCTGATGCGAGATTAGTGAAGCTAAACTAAAGCTGACGAAGGCTGCTTCTGTGATTGCAGGCGCTGAGCTGGAGCCGTCCGACCCTGAGGTGAAGCATCTAGAAGATTTGCTCCGCTGATGACAACATTTCATGTTTAATACATGTGCGCTCAGTCAGCGAAGAGCAGAGACCGTGTAACATATTGTCATATGTTGATGTTTTGTTGTGTAGTTGACTCTGTTATGTTCATCTGTAATATTTCTGTCATTGAACATTATGCAGACGTTGTCATCGGTTAGAAACCGGCTGACTTTGTCCGATTATAAAGAATAGTTTCATCGTGATACAGGTAAGATATCAGGATGGGTTGTTTACCTGAGCAGATGATCTGTTTATATGATTCAATTTATTTGTACAGCAAGAATTAACAAATCATTTCATGGAACTTTATAGAAATAATAAGTTTAAAACGATCATAATCCATTAAACATGTAGCCTGAACACAACTTACACCAAACACGTGTTTTTTGTTCTGGTACAACCGTGTTTTTCTTTTTTTCTTTTTATGGTTTTGTTTATGATTTGTTTTCTTTTGTCTTCTTGTTGTATATGGGTGTCAATGAATAAAAAACTCAACAAAACAAAAATACTATGTAGCCTGAATATGTTTATTTATACAGCAGATGAATTGTAAAACTTTTTCTTTCTCTCTCGTTCATCCTGCATTTCCTGCACTCTTCTGTATATCTTTTTCTTAATTCACACATCTGTCTCAGTTTTTTCATGTTTAATGGTTTACAAACCGTTGGGACTTTTACAAATCTGTCCCCCTTCAATACAAATAAGTGCTCCTTAAAGACTGATGACATTCGGGGGCATGTCAGAAACAGTCCAGGTGCATCTTGGCCAAACGGATGTTCCTGTTTCCACTGATGGAAATGACTTTAGCGTAAATAGCCGAGGTCCTGAGAACGTCTCTGCTTTAAGATGCGTGTTGAGTGTGTAAGGAGAGGTTTGGAAGTGGGTGTCGTACTTCCATCGTCAATATTGTGTTCAGCGGAAGTTGAGTAGGAGAGTGACAGAGTTTGGTTTCTTCTCTTACTTTTGATGTTTAAACTTGCATCATGTTCAGTTTCTGGTGAAACTACCTCCCTTATGTGCAAAGAGGCTTTACTGTTTTAATCTTAACATACAGCCTACAGAGCCCTTTTTGTAAAAATGTGAGTCTATTTCTCTCTCTCTCACACACACACACACACACACACACAAGTAGGCACACGTTCACACCTGTGTGAGTGAGTAGTGCGAGTTAGTGGTCGTCCGGGTCTCAGGGAGTGTGCGCAACTCTTTCCTGTGTGCAGGAGAGGGAGGATAAACGGAGCCATGTTCACCGAGATGCTATCGCCCTCGCTCAGCTTTGAGCTCATCTCGTCTCTGAAACAAAAAGACCACAAAAAATACCGCAGACCCAACCGCAAGCTCTAACAGAGAGTCAGTAAGAGAAAGAGTGTTAAGACATGTAAAATATGTCAAACAAACAAAAAAAAATCAATAAAACTCCTGTAGATTGTTGTTGCATTGGATTTTATTGCATTTCAAATAACACAATACAAGTCTACAAGAAATGCTTTTACACATAACTCTGGTGATATCCAGGTGAAGTGGGATTATACTGGATTATACAATCATAAATGATAGCACAGATATCTAAACGGAGGTAAAATAAGTCACATCGTGTTATCAGGTAAAACTAAATCAGATTTAAAAACTTAATGTTGTTCCTAAATGTTGTTACACAGACAAGGAAAAATAGACAAATAGCCTCATTTTACTGGATGAACAGAATTATAAACGATCTAAAACAAACCAGTTCAGGCTCATGATAAAAATTTGAATTAATGTTGCAAAATATTCTAATTTTCCATTAAAAGTGTCAAAGTTCCAGCAGGATGTTTTCCTCAGACAGCTGGAACTTGTTAGATGAACCTAATGAGCCGGTGAGCAGCACGTACGTTTGCATGTCGTCGTTCTATGTCGACGTTTGAGGAAATAATCTATCTGCTTTCATCAGTTCCAGGAAATGAACATTTGAAGATGGCAGCTGTACAGAGTGTTTTTCCAGCTTTTTGGTTATTTTTAATAAACCTAGATTAGTTCTTTCATGTCCCAAAACACAATAAAGATCAAATAAAACTAATGCACAAATTATTTCCGAAGCCATGTGTGCTATTATTCTTTTAATTTCAGTGTGGATGAAGAATCATTGCTTTTTTTTTTTTATTCAAATCATATATGTTGTGATTCTGAGAGTTTCCAAAGAAATCCGCCTAAGTTGTGTTTTTTGTGATGGTTTGAATTTGCCTTCAGGCGTATGCTTAGACTTCAAATTCATTTATGTTTCAATAGTTTTTCTCCAAAACAGAAGTTTGGCTCCAGGTAATTGACTTTCTGTAGAATTCTGAGTCATTGAACTGTCCTGTAAAATGTTTATTCTTTCTACAACTTGTTCTAAAGCAAATTTGTCAGTGACTATAAGAATTTTATTTAAAAAATGTTGGAAATAAACCTTCCCGAGCCATCTTTCACACTTGGTTTCAGCATGTGATGCTAAAAGTACGCGTTTGTTTGTTTTAGTAGGAACTTTACAGGTTAACAGTCCGACACGATGAAGACGTCTGACCTCAGTATGTATGCAGCTGGAACAGCAGCAATATACGGGAACATTTATAGAAAACATACTAAAGAAGCTGCTTAACAGCAGGTATGTCTAAATGTTTGAGGACAAAATATGATCATACACACATTATGTCAGACCATGAAAAATATGATAATGAGCTGTTTTGGCATGACGTATATATTATAAGACATGTCTGTTTTAAATGATAATCTGTCTGCAGGTACAGGATGCAGTAAATATTATAAATGCCTAATTTATCACACATTTATTTAAACCTGACGGTGGAAATTTAACCTCTCCAGTCAACAAGCCATGAGACAATGATGAAAAAAGGGAAGATTTTCTTTCTTCTGTGTGCACACATACTACTCACAAGTTAAGAATATGTCCGAATGAACCTAAAATGCACTTTAACCTTTACAGGTGATCTTAGTTTTACCGTCTCTAAACTTTTGGATTCACGTGTACAGCTGTTCATCCAGCTGTTTGAACCACGAATAGACTGGTTAGAAGTCCTCATCATCATACTGTTCACATTCTGACGACGTCTAACACATGATGAGCTGATGAAACATTTTTATGTTGACATATACCCATCACTGTTAGCTTTTGTTTCAATAAAAAAGCTAAAGATGAAGGAATTACTGATGCAGGATTCGACTTAAATACCCAACATTCATGAAATAATAGCAGTGTAGCAGTAACTTTTTACTTTTTCTACAAATTTTACACAAAAGCTGAATATCCCTGTTCTGCACACAATTTGCTTTTTGTTAAACCTTCAAGTCCTAAATGGTATAAAAATCGACTGATACTGCAGACATAATGTATACTGGAACATTTCTTCTAAATAACACACATTTTATCATATTGAATATACATCTATTGGACATTTTTTAAATGACTTCATCAAGCAAATTTAAAAAAAAAACAAATATCTGTAAATATTGATTTCTTTCTGATGGGGTTGAAGATGCTGCTGCATCCGAACAGGAAGTCTTGGATGATGAAACAAATGCACGTCTACCTGCGCGTGTTCGATTCCTTCCTCTGAGAGCTTACTGCTCTCTGTGCCTCTCGGTTTCCATATGACAGCGGCAGAGCGGTGACCAGTGAAGCCAAACTGGTGAAGCTTTGACGAACAAGGAGACAGGATTGATGTTCATCCTCTGGCTCTGAGGGGCGCCGCCATTTTTCAGAACATAAGGACGAGTCTTCTCGCTACATTTTCAGTGTTCATGAACAGGATGTACATTTTTTCTCACTGGCTTCCCCCTGGTCACCCACCACATAAACACACACACACACACACACATGCAGGTTTCAGGTTGGAGACCCCCTGTGTGACTAAGATAGGGAAGCCCATGCAGGTGTGTTTGTGAGTGACTCATCCCTGAACCAGAGATATGGAAAGGTGAAGTGGGCTTACTGAGAGCGTTTTGACTGGGTCTTCCCTCTGACACAAAGCATCAACAGAATCCCCTGCTTACTGAAAACGCTGCTAAGACCGAAACCAACCTGGTTTCTGTCTAGATTTAATCTAAAATAGACATCAAAGTGATTTATTAAAATAAAGTGGGTTAATGCTGCTGACCAGCACCTGCATATTAAGGGAATGTTGCGTCAGGATGAAGAAAAAAAGCTCCTACAGAACAAGTTAATGAGGTGTAGTTATTGTCTTATTCTCTTCTGTTATTTCATTCCCACCTTCTGTTTGTGTCTATCTCCTCCCACCCATGGAAAAGAACAATCGCCCACAGAAGATTAAAATGTCAGCCATTGTTGCCCATTACCAAATCTGCGCATTTATCTTCCAGGAAACAGGAAACGTGACGGGCTTTGAGTTGCGCTACAGCAGCTGAAGCTGTCATCTAAAAGAGTTTCACTTCCCCAACAACTGTCAGACCAGCTCTCACATAAAGAGACAGAAAATATTAATCCATGCTTTGGATGTCGGGCTGCAGTCATTTATTCAGTTACTGTTTTTGGGTCTAATATGGAGTTTAGGACTTCCTCCCAATTAGTTTTAATTAATTATTGAAGCTAGATCAGGTACTTTTGAAAGATTGCTCAGGTTATTTTTAATCTATTTATTTTTTGAATTGCTGAAGTTGAACCAGCAGAGCTTAAAATAAACCTGACTTTTAGTTTCTAGTGTTGATGAAGCTGCCAAATCACTTGAAGCAGATATTTCAGGTTGGTTAAATATGATCTTAGATGTCCATTAAAATCCAAATTCTCCAGCTAATAAAACCTCATAACCACGGGCATGTTCAACCTTGACTTATCGGACTAGAAAACACATGAGAGATAAATTCTGATTGGTTCTTTGTTGGTCCAAACATACAGTAAGAGTGTGTAGCCACAGCCCACAGCGCCACCACGGATGTCAGAGCAGGTGTTTTCCTCCTCAGCTTATTTTAAGTGTTGATGCACCTGTAGAGGCACGATGAAGAGTTGCCAATAAGATGAGACACTTGTGAAATGTTTAATATCTTACAGATATCCCACTAATATCACTAAAATGAACCATGATTTAGTCATTTAAGCCCAGAGGAGCAGCCGGCTTCTGTTGCCATCTGGTGGTTTCATTTTTCATCTTTCTGCACCACGATGAAGTTTTACTTTACAACTTTTTATTTATGTGTTTTCTTTACATAAACATAAGCAAAAATATTGTTAATGAAAAGGGGGCCCTGCAGAAAAGTTTGAGTACGACTGAACTAACATAACATCTTCACAAAAATAACACAGTCACAAGTAAATATGATCATTAGCTGATGGGTTGAGGCTCAGAATTACAGGCATCAGAAGTGAATAATTATGGTGCGTTCATACTGATGGATGGATGTGGCCTTAAACACAAGATAAAAACTGAATCCAGACCTAGCTGGAAGAGAAATGGAAAGATGAGAAGAAAACCATTTTCACAGACTGTGGCTTGAGTTTTGTTCAGGTTATCTTCCTCCACTCTGCTTTTTGTCCGTTGAACCAGAAAATCAGACAACAGCAGACAAGGAGGAACACCTCACTGCATTTATACTGGCTACTTATAGATATGGAGCTTTTTTTTCTGCATCTCAGGTCAGTCTGTTGAAGCTGCGTGCGTGTACATGGAGAACCAGAGGCCACCGAGATGATTTTGTTCTTGTTTTCTCAGTTTAAAAGCACCCAGGGCCGTAGCCAGGGGCTGTAGAAATACCGAGGTCCACCACCCATTGTGCCCCGTACATCTCAAGAGATCAAAATGACAACCATAATTTAAAATGGATGTAACTTGTGTTCCACACAGCCCACTCCCTCTCTTACACGTCCAGTCTTTTCTCCATCTATTCTGTTGTTTTCTTTCCTCTGAACATTCTTCTTCCACATCTCTTCTGCCAAGTGTATCAAAAACATTTAGTTACACTTTCCAGTATCAATCCCCACATCCCTGCTTCTCACATAACCATGTTGCTCATAAGCATTTAGCGGAAAAATACCGAGATCCAGGCTTAAGTGTCCTCAATGGTAGCTACGGCCTTGAAAGCACCATGTCATTTTCGTAAAGAAAGAAGAAACGGTAATGCAAGAACCATTCGGATTGTGGATTCTTTCTACAGTCCCATGCGAAGGAGAGGTCAAAGGTCATGCAAAGACTTCATCAGGGCAGATTTTTACCTGCGTCTTTTATAAAGATGAAATTCTGCATTCGATTTGTGCAAAAACAGAGCAAAGTTGTGTAAAGTGGGCTGCCGCACACTTAATAGCTCGTTCCCCACATGTAGGTTTTTAGACTTCCTCATCTGTTTCAGCCCACACACTGCACACTTCTGCACTTGTGTGCCAATAGCTTTTGGATCAAATCGTGCTTTTCGACGTTTCAAACCAAAGACAGAGGAACGAAGTTCAGCTCCGGTGGGCTCCACTTCAAAACATCATGCAGACCACGATCGTGCTGCAGGAGGGCTCTGCAAACGCTCAGCTGCAATGATCCCATTTGACACAGCGGAGAAGAAGGTTGCAGCTGGGGCGTGGTTTCATATCTCACTGAGCTATCTCCTAACAGGTTCCAATAAACACAGCATAGACAAGTTAAGCAGCTATTGCTGTCTGTAAGATTTAAAAAAAATGGACCAAAAATGGATTCGGATGCTGGCGATTCTGGTGTTTTATCAGCGTAAGTTGAGTTTAAATGTTTTACAGCCTTTTTTTCCTGTATGTGGAACATTGAGAAGTGAATGATTGATGCTCTTATTTCGTCACAACATTTAGAAATCACCCCAGGAACAGCTATTGATAAGATGGTAAAACAAGGGAGTGCAGTTGATATCAGTTGCAAGCCTGGGAGAGGGACCCTGGTCATCTGGTTTCGAGTGCTTGACCAATCTGGCATGGAATTCATCGTATCATTAAGCCCCTCTGGCACAACAAAGATGCCTGGAATCAGTTATCCTGCCTCCTTCAGTGTCAAAAAGAACAATGATGAGTTTGTTTTAACACTGAAATCCTACAAAAGTAATGACAGTGGCATCTACAGCTGTGGCTCTCTCATCGGTGGAAATTCATTACAATTTGGAGAAGTCACGCGACTGTATGAAGGTGAGTTTTCTTTTCTTTCTATTGTGGCCTAATACTCATATTATGGATATTTCTAGAGGAATGAGCCCGTCATGTTTTGTGTTATTTCCAATTCTAAAAGAAAAAAAGAAAGAAACAACAATGGCGACACCAACATGCACCACCCAACCAACTCCATCCACGACTACCACAAGCTGTGCTTGTAAAGACAAGACAGGTAACTTTCCCAGAACGTTAACATGTAATGACTCATTAATTAATGATGCAGCGGTAAGAAACAAGTGGTAAACATACACATGTGTGTATGCAGTGTCCGGGCCTCCCATGCTTTGTGATCCCGTCATACTGGCCCCACTGGCCGGCGGCTGTGGCCTTCTTCTGCTGCTCCTCATCGTCGTCACCGTATACTGCAACAGTAAGTCTGTCTGATGAATTACACCTAAATTTACACCCTTTTTTAAATTACAGTCCAATTTCTGTTTTGTGGAGTTTCCTGTTGTTTTCTAAAGGGATAATTTGTGAGTTAAAAAAATTATTTGTTGTAGATATAAGGACACGTAGGTGCCCGCACCACTACAAGAGGAAGTAAGTCTCTTTTCTTTCTTAACCTGGTATTGTTTTTCCATACGGGGGCCATAATTTAAGATGAAGTATTTTAGTGCACTTCCCCTCCAACAACAAGAAAAGGAGGCATTTTTAAATATTTTGTGTATTGTTTTGTGATCATTATCATTATTTCTTCCTTATGTTGTTTTTTCCCCAACCTTTAAAAAAAAAAAAAAAAAAAAAAAAGATATTACTTTTCAGAATTGGTACTGGAAAGTACTGGACCATTGACCTTGTAATTCGTGCCAAATTAAATAGTTTTTTCCACAATTCGACTCAGAAAAAAATCATTTTTGAATTTTTATTTGCAATATTATAGCCCGAACTGAGATTTAATACCATCTTAAAGCCTTTTTCCTGGCCATTTAATACAAGAAAAATAGCTAATTTATATTTATTCTTTTAATATATTTTTTTTACCTGACTTCAAACGTTTATTTAATTTTACATGTTGTCCTGTTTCCTTGTTTCGAACATGAAATTTGCCTTTAATAATCATTTTTGTCTCACGCAGGCCGAGGATGGGGGCTCCTGAGAAAATGATGACCAACATTTGATGTAAAAGTTGCAGTTTCATTCGCATTTATTCAAAATGCAGTTACTATTACTGTTCCTTGTTTGTTTTTGTTTTTACAGTCGCTTTTTCCGCAGAAATTGTTTTTGATATAATTACGCAAAGTCTCATGAACGGGAAATTGCTCAATATGCAAACTTAAAACGTTTTTAAGCGTGCATGACAGAAAATATACAAAATGTTCAAGAACTGAATGAATCAAATCTCCCGTGAAGTTTTTCACCGAAGGCTGATTTATGTGTTTTATGTTGTTTTTCTTTTTTAATGAAATGATGTGACGTGAAACATCAAATGACCATTTATGCTGAAAGTAATTGAAAATAATCCTGAGAATTTTAAACTATTGTTTATAATAATTTTTCAAGTTGAATTTATGCAAAAAATGTACATACTTGTTTTTTTTTCTTTACATTTTAACCATTTCAATTTCCAGTTTTAAAATTCTTTACTTCTCTCTGCATATTCTTTTAAACCAAACTAATCCTTCTGTAATATTATTTTAAATTTCTTAAATAAAAAATTGATGATATAATTTCTTGTTGGTTTTAAAGCTTGATTTTCTTTTGGCTTGTTTTCACTTTCTGAAATTATAACCATTAAAAAACATTTATAATAACTTCTAAATTTCTAAGTTTAAAAATTTAATAAAAAAAAAAAAAAGCTAATTATATTCTTTATAGAAATGCACATCCCATTATTTGATAAAAATGGGATATAAAATATAACAATAATAATCTAATTAAACCTGCATGTTGTAAAATATATATATATATAAATATAAAAATCCACACAAACAAAAAAAAAGTCCCTCTTTCTGTAGTGAATTGTAATATTTATTTCATTATTTTACACACATATCACCCACTCATTTGCATCCCCACCAGTCATTCAGGGTCTTGGCACAAAAATACAATATTTGAGCAAAATACATTTGTTTTAAGCCCCTCTTGAGTCAAAAGGAAGTGGGCTGCTTCAACCGTATACAGAGTGAAAAACCACACGTCATGGAGAAAAGAAAGACACGTTCGGAGGAGAATTTGTTCCTTCTAACTTTAATACACACACACACACATGCACACATTTCCCTTGCACCTTTAGGATGACCCTGTTTATTTCTTTTATATTTAATATTTTAAAGGCAGTTCATTTTAGCTTTTATATATCTTTTAGGCACAAATAATACCAGATCTATCGGTTCCAATTTTCTTTATTCCTTTTTTTAATTTCCCTCCATCAGAAGTCTCCCTCCCACTAAAAACCTTTAACGTTGGGACTTTTGACCACAGTCGAACGCCACAAACCTTTGTAAATTATACAGTGTTGTCTTTTATAGAGCAAAAACGTTCCTCTTTTTTTTTTTTTTTACAGTATATAAAACGAGCGTTTACGAAGCTTGTAAACACCTTGCTTCACTAAGTGCACTTCTGAATGCAATGATTTATTTTTCCTAGAAGGCCAAATACATAAAAAGACTAATCTCTGGACAGATACTCCCCGACAGAAATGAAGAAGCATTTGCAAAAAGTTCTCTGCTACAGAAAAAAAAAAAAGAAAAGCAGAACACCTCTTGGAAATCCTCCACATTGTTGATAATGTAAACTATGCATTGTCCAAAATATATGCAAACTAAGCTGTACACTAGTGTTTTAAATGGCATCCGACCACAGCGTGATAATAAAATTGGACTTTTCTGTGTATATCAAGATTGCACAAACATCCCGATACAACACACCTACTCCGTTCTGCTCCCACACAAGCTGACAGCCACCACCGAAGCGACCAACGTCACAACGCCACCTGGTTTACGTAACTACTGTGTTGCAATATTAGTGTGTCACTGGAAAATGTCAGCTGAGATGTACATACAAGACTTTTGGCCACGTGAACTATTGTTTTTTCTGCCTTAAACTCCTTAGTTTCCCTTCATTCCTTCTCTTTCGTCTCTTCGCTCGTTCTTTACAGTCTCTCTGTTAATTTTCTCCAAAGACAGAAACTGAAAGCTTCTCATCTTTGAATGCACAGCCTTGCAGTAAATGCAAGATATGTTGGTGTATGTGTGTGTGTGTGTGTGTGTTGGGCAAGCGTTGTGGATTATGTCTACATCTGTGGGTCATTCAGTTTACATTCTTGGTAAATTAAGAAAAATAGAGTTATTATCCAAAGAGCAGCTCCCTCACTGATGCATCCCTGTGGCCTGGAGGATGAGTGACACCCGCGACCTGCAACATGTCAAACATTCAGATGTCAGTGAAAAGCCTGGACGTTGGTCCCAGTTAAAAGATGAAAAAAGTAATCCTTACCATGTGAACTAGCTCTTGTCTCCCTTAGCTGTAGATGATGGCACGACGTCGGAGCTTAGCTGAGCTGATAGCAGGTCAGTGGCGGGCGGCTCGGCTGCATGGTGCGTCTGAAAAACAAATTTAATAGATTAATAAAAGGAAAAGAAGAAGCAACACTCAGAAAAAAAGAGTGTAAAGAGTTTGTCAAACGTCTCTGCAGGCACTGGAGCTGTTTCTGTTGAAAACTGTTTGGGTTTTTGACTCAGTTATGGACACACACGCACACTCACACACAAAAGATTTTTACTTTGTGCATCTTCAACTTCATGCAGCAAGCAATTTGCTTACTTTAGACTTTGACTTTGACTTGCTCTTGCCCTGGAACAAAGTTGACAAATAGTTGTGCTCATCTGTAATCCATATGATGATGAGCTCTGATGCATAAGTTTTAGTGTACAATCTACAGGGGGCGCCGGGTAATTCATGCAGTACAGGCTGCACGACTTACCATATAAGCCTTGGCAAGTTCAAAAATAAAATAAAATAAAATGAAAAATAAAAACGGGGGTGCGGTCAAATAATTTGAAAACATGACTTCATCAAAATGAGCTTGAGGTTAGCAAAGATGTTCCACACAAAAGTCTTTTGTTACTTCACATAATGGAGCTTCATGGAGCTGTATGACTTTAAATATTCCATCATTTAAAATGTTGGTCATTATTTTTTCGGAAAGGACAGAAAAAGCCACAAAAGTGAAGGATGTTGTCAGACGCTGCTCGCTCTCACCTTCCGGCCTTCAGGTTTACTTGCATCAATCTAAGTTAGTACATGTGGATAAAAACAATCCAGCATTGCTCTGAAACTCCCAGGTCAGTATAATCAGCTAGGAACTTCTGTTCGGTCAGATCATTAGGATCATAAAACTATTTCCTTCAACAGTCAAATATTTAGACTTTATAAAACAAAGCTAGAAAAATCAATAAATAAAGTTATGATAATAATAATAATAAAGTTGCTGTAACTAACTGATTCTTTCTGTCAGATTTGATAAGGATGTGAATTTAGAATAAATTTTTCGCCTTCTTTTGGTTATTTGCTGATTTGCAGGAAACTAACAAGAGAGCTGTGACTGGAAACAGTGGAAAGCGTTGTAAAACCAGCTCGGAGTGTGGCGAAAGATACTGTCAGTTTTATTCAAATGTGCAGTAAAACAAAGCACAAACTAAATGGGAAGATTGTAAAAAAGAAACAGAGTTTGATCAAGAACGATGTTAAAGCGTAAGTACGAGAACAGATTTCCATTTCATCTATCTAATCTCATTTTCTGCCATCTGATGAAGTAATCTCACAGTAATCTCTTGATCAAATGTAAATCTTCTGCTTACCTTTGGCTTGTCTGTTTTAGATTTAGACTTGGGGGGGTCAGGGAGCAGCGTACCAGCCAGGGAGTCCAGAACAGGACCGGCCATTGGCTAAAAAATAACAGCAAATACATCACTGGTTACCTTTTTTAATCATGAACATCCATAGGTTCTAAAATTCCCAGGAAAACATCTCTTAAGAGATCTCTGGGTAGGTGGTGGGGAGGAATTGTGTCCTCTTTGTTACCTTCAGGGGCTCTGAGTCCAGCACAGGAGGTTCCAGCTTCGTTGTGGATACAGTGACTGTAGCAGGAGGCATGGCAGCTGCAGAGAAGTCACTGGACAGCAGGTCCAAGGCTGCGTTATCATCCATACTGTCCTGCAGGGACAAGAAGAATAAAAAAATGGGAGCTCAACATCCTTTTTATTCTACTTTTATTTGATTTCATTAACACTGTATCATGTGAGGAACCAACCTTTTTGGGTGTTGCAGCTAATTTTTCTTTATGTTCTGCCATTTTCTGCAACATTAAATACAATTAGATTAGACACAAGGTGAAGCAAAAGATGAAATACACATAGGTAACACATGCAATAAGCATGTCCCAGTTTAGATGATTTATGTTGCCTTATTCTCCTCTTAGCGTATGAATTCAGTCACATCGATGCATTTTTTCCACCTGCTTCCAGCAGTCGTCAGTTTACCTTCAGGTCTTCCTCAGTGGGTCGATACTCTGGTGGCAGCGCGTCGTCTCTTTCGCCCATCTTTATCAGCTTCTCTTCAACAACCTTTTTCTCCTATGATGACCAAACAAACCCACAAGGCAAGGCAAGTTAAAGCGACTCCGCTTTCTGAGTGCATCTCATTGAAAAGAATGCATTTGAAGTGTACCTTGACAATATCTTTAGTAGGAACTGGGGCAGGCTGAGGAGCAGGTGTGATATCCTTCAGTGTGTCTGACAGAATATCGAGGGCATTGCCTGCTTCAGCTGCCAGCTGAATCCACAGAAAAAGAAAGAAAAAAAGAGATTCAGATCTATCTGCAGGAAAACAGTCTAAAAACAGGCTGAAGCTATGCTCGTGTCTGTACCTGCATGCCAGATTCAGCTGGACTACAAAGGGAAGATTTCACAGCTGGAGCAGCAGTGGAGGCAACAAAATCTCCTGCCAAGGCATCCAAAGCGAAGTCAGAGGGCTGAGGGGTGGTGCAATGGGGAGCTTGATATTATTGTTGTCAGTGAAAAGGGGTCTCTTCAGTGAAAGTTTGGG
>JAOXYM010000003.1:31364541-31376267 GCA_028567055.1 Leptatherina wallacei | reverse complement strand
AATAAATAAATAAATAAATAAATAAATAAATAAATAAATAAATAAATAAATAAATAAATAAATAAATGTGAATCAGACATTATCAAATCCATCCAACTGATCTGAACTGAATAAACTAGGCTATGACCCGTCACCAGAGGATGGCGGTATGATATTGGTGATTCCTCCTTACCTTAAAAACAACCCTCCAAAAAAAAGGGGGGGGGGGCAGCAACAACTGCAGTGGACATCAACAAGAGGAAAATGGAAAGAGTTTTAATTTTTAATCTCTCAAAATATCTGGGATATCTCATCTCAGAAATTAGGTGAGTTTATTTTGTTCTGGCTCAAACCAGAAGCAGGTGGTGATCAATCTTTGTCTCATTAGAAAAATAACCACAAACTTGTTTCCATTCCCCTAAATATGCATAAAGTCTCTTTTAAAACTGTTTAAAACAATCTCAAACTGGCAAATTAATTCATTTTTGCACATCAGTGAAAGTTTTGCTCTATTTTCAGACAATTCTATTCACCTTAAGATCAAAATATTTCTCTCAAGAGTTGGTAGAGCTAAACCACACAATAGCTACAGAGACTAAGGAAGGTTTTCTTTTCAAAATAATTCCTTAGTAGTCATCGTACACTGGCTACTCATCAAACAACAGAAAGACAAAAGTGGTACCTTAAAAAAAATGAGGGGTTGGGATCATCGTTCACAAGTCTAAAGGACTTTGGCAGCTGGTTATCAGGTTTCTTAGCAACATGACTTCAACTCAGTGTTATTGTTGCATAATTTCAAGACAACTGTCAGATAATATTTAACAATATGTGAGCTAGTTGTGGAGGTCATGTGGCTCAAATTAGGACAGGAAGAGGCACAAAAAACCTAAAATCAAACGGCATGTGATCAAAATTAGGACACCTCACACTCCTGTGTCATCTATAACAGTGGTTCCCAACCAATTGTCCTTTCTATTTCCATAATGGCTCTGAATGTTCAAAGCATCAGGGACCCCCTGTGCTCTTTGAGGGACCCCCTTGGTTGGTCCCGGACCCCAGGTTGGGAACCTCTAATCTATAAACCCATGAATTTCAGTGAGTGTCATCTGGTTGATTACTTGGTAGATGGGAAACGTTCTTCTCGGTCTGTTTTTTATCAAAACCTGAGACATGCATATAAAAATGTTTTCACCTTTCTCCCACCATTCCCTTCCAGGACATGATAGCTCAGGCAAACTGTATGCCATGTGTTTTTATAAAAGCCATTATGACAAATACAGAGCTGTAACCTAACACAGTAGCTGGGACTTGTCAGCAATTGATAAAGACTAATAATCATCACTAACTTCAGCTTTTCCCTTTCATAAATTCCAAGAACCTCAACCACTGTATCACATTACAATTTCCAATAAGTCTGCAGCTACAGGATCTTCATTACTCATCCCGCTCTCTAGGACAAACATCATGTGGAAACAAGCACAAGCTTTTCCTCAAGCATGGCAGATATGCACAGATTCTAGTGCTGAGCAACAGAGCCTTGCCGAAGCATTTCTGTCAGGTACAGTATGCCCCTAAAACCTGGAAGCTATCTCAGAGTAGCTTGTATATAACTGAAAACGTCGAGCTCAAGGCAAACTAACAGGGATGTGAGAAATCTGACAGGACGAGTTGTTGATAAGTGCGGGGAAATGTCAATGAAATAAACAGGCAACACATTTAACGGGAAATGTGCCACTTGCACACACAGACACACACACACACACACACACACACAGCCTGAGGGTGCTCCACGTGCTGAAGCATCTCATCAATAATGCCTTTTCCAACAACATCTGCATTCTTTTAGAAACAATCTCACAGTAGATTTAAGAGTTGTTTTTGTTTTCTTTATAACATTCAGAACCCTTGGCTAGAAGTGGCTTCAAAAAGGGAGTTAGGACTGTTGAGGAAATTTGAACTTCAGTATCCAGACACCACATGATATGATGTCAGTAAGATCCACGTGACACCAACCCAGCAGGCCTGCAGTGTTTTATATCAAAGCATAAAAGAGGGAAATTCAAGTTTTAATTTCCTGCCAGTGGAGAAGTGCACATGCCTGACTTCGGACGATTTGAGCAGGATGTCAGCACCCTCTAATTTTAGAGGAGGTTTGTACCTTTGTTCAATGCTATTCTGGAGTCCTCTGTAACAGAAAGAGTCACCTTGCTTAACTACAATGTGGAAGTACTTTACGTGAGCTTTTTATATCTCAGGATAGTGACAGACAACAACTGACAATGAAGGTTTAACTAATAAATCATTTTATTATCCAATTATACAAAAGTTATATCAAAACCAGCTGCAACAACATGTCCCAAAAAAGAGGTTGTTTTGCTGTAAATATATTCTTCTTAAGCTTTCCATGTGTTGTTGAACATTACTTTTAGCTCTATTTAGGGTTTTTTTCTGAGTAGTTCCTGTTTTTTGTTCATCAGGAGCTCATATATAAGGATGCACGATGAAATGCACAACGTCCTTGCCAATATGTCACATGATTTCACTGATCAGCAGGTGGTGATAAACATTAGAGGAACCCTGCATGCTTCTACATGTAAGACAAACACCATGTTTCTTTTTTCTTTTTAGCTCTGTTTTGGTTTCCACCCACTCTTAAGGGAAATATATTGTTCTTTACCTGTTAAATGCTTCACTATGCTCACCAGCTTGTTTCAACTGTTGAAGCATCAGCAGTCAGTCATTCAGACATATGTAACATTCCTGTTAACGTTCCCCCACAGCTTCGTACCTGAACAGTGACTGAGAGAGGTGCGCTAACCATTCGCTCAATGTTTGCCACTCGCTTGAGATTGATTAGTGCATCAAGTGAAGTATAGCCTTACAGGTTTTTCCTCACAGCATCATGTCTTATCGCCGTGACAACTCATACGAGCGTGCAAGCACAATGTGGTTGTGTGCATGATGGATGGGTTTAACTGAGAATGTCACTCTTTTCTTGCTCAGATATTGATGCTTTAAAGAAATTTGGCCTGCTTCTGACTTGTGCAGCTTTTCTTTTTTTAATCAACTTTCATTTTCCCTGAGAATGACATCTTCGCTGTTATCTCTGTGATGTCTGCCGAGTGTGTGAAAGAAGTTGCAGCACAATCCCAAACTGTCCTTTTTTTCTTCCATGTTTACTTGACCCAGTGTTATAATATAAGCTCTTGGGTGCTCTGAATACTGGCAATGAGATCTACAGAGTAGGACAGGTTGGGCAATCCATTGTTATCTATTGATTGAATAACATAACCTGCTAGATTTCTGGCTAAATTAAAAGCAATGCCACTGTTTTCATCTCTATCTGTTTATGTGACTGCATGCATAAATGCTACTAAGTCAGACCCAGTAAGATTACCTCATAAATCTTTGCTCTTTTAGACGTGGCATCAGCATGTTCAGCCGCCCCCAGATTAATGGTATCAAAGGGGTTTGGGGAAATGGGCTTATGAGAGCTGTGAGAGTGAACCACAACAACGCAGTGCTGACCCCGCCACTTGGATCTATTTAAGAAATTAACTGAAACAGCTCTCAACAAACAGCAGGAGTGTCAATGTCAAAACTGACTTGTGCAACTTCCATGGGACCTAACAGACATGTCTATGAGGTCAATGTTTGTTTTGGTCATTGTAATGGTGATAAGTAGGAGAAATGTTTTGCTTTCAGTGGAATTCTAACCATGCCAGATGACTGTGATCTGCAGAGGAGGAAGACTGCAGCAGGACCAGAGCTGGGAAAATTTATCTGAAACGTAAATCCTCCCACGAAAACTCTGAAGTCCGACTCCCAGGACGCATTTATCTTTAACCTTTAACACATATAGTGACTCAGAGCAAGCACAGCCCTGATAAGACAGTAATGACATTAAATAAGTCTGAGTAGACCTGGCACATATCGCCACACAATCAGGTTCTCTGGATGGCATCTAAAAACAGAGAGGAAGATAATGATGAGGTTGCGGGATATGACCCACGGTACATGCAATTTTCATTTGATCACTTAAGCTTATTCCAGCTACACACCCTCTCAGATTGAAATGAAATGAAATGAAATGAAAAATACTTTATTTATCCCTTTTGAGGGAAATTATTGAGATTGCTTCATATGTTGCTGCAGATTATCACAGGGGAATGCTATTTGGGGTGGGAGAAAGAAATCAAGCCATTTATGTAGAATCCCAAATAGAACTAAATGTTCTTTTTCTATTAACAACAGATCAGGATATTCTCAGCATAAAAACACACTTTAAAACAGCCATAACTAGTAGGAATCTATTTTCACTAGGGTTTGATTCTTTCGGCTACTCCTAGCAAACACTGCAGGCCTTGTCTCTGTCGGTTTAATATCTCACTCTGAAATGCGCACACACACACGCACACACGCACACTGAACTCTCAGACCAGGGAGCCTCACACATTCCAGCAGAGAGAGAGAGAGAGAGCGAGAGAGAGACATCTGACTTGGACTGGTGTTTCCCCTGGAAGTCCTTTGTTAAACATGCAGTAAAAACTAGACTAAAAGGACTAACAAAGCAAACATGTGTTCTTATATTAGCAGACTGATTTACACTAACATAACAAAACACACGTGGACACTTTTTGGATCAGTAACTCAACACACACCAACATAAACACATTTAGAACAGACCTGCTCCTCCACAGCCACATCCTGCAGGGCCGGGGCATCCCGCGGGCCTCGGATCCAGCTCAGTAACTGGCCCATTTCAACTTAATGTGCCTCCGAGTGTGTCTCTGTGTGTCTATGTATGTCTGTCAGCCTCTGCCTTATCTGTCGAATTGCTGCATGTTTCTAATAGGCAGGGAAAGAGAAAAGAGGGAGGGCAGAGGGACTGAAGGGGAGGGAGGGAGGGGGGTGTGGTCAGGGAGCACAGACGGATCAGATGTGGAAGTCTTAGTACGCCGGGTCGTAACTCAGTGGGCTAAAAAGGGAAGTTAGCTGACCGTGGACTGTGACCCACCTGATGAGGGGCCACATCTGAGCTGCTTCTCAGGGAAACAGATATGGCTTTGACACACACTCACACGCGCACACACACACACACACACAAACGTGTGCATAAAAACATGCACATGTGTAAAACAATATTTACAAATTAGCATCAGTTGTATCTGAGTCAGTATCACCAACTCTTTATCAGCACCAACATGCAGAGATTTGTGGTAATGTTAAAACATGCTCCATATCATGGCAAGCCTTTAAACATGCACATGCATGTAGACACACTTCCTATGAACGTCCAATCATAAAAGACTTGTGCAATTGCCCAGGCTCCCTAATTACCCCCTGAGAGTAAACAAAGAGACACGGCTGAGCTGAAAACTTCAACCCTTCTCTTTATCACAGGACTATAACCTCTTGAAGAATAATAACAGGAAGCGATATTGATTACAGGCGGGTTCTATCGACATCTGGTTGAGCCAAAAAAAATTTAATCTGAAAACTGTGGAGGACATTTCATCATTACCAACGCAGCTGACAAAATGCTTTTCACAAGCTGGAAAGCTGGAAAGTAGGGAGTGTTTTAATGAAAACATGACGGACAGATGTGCTGCAGCTCAAGGCATGGGTGTTGGCTCTGAACCTTAACCCATGCAGAAACTCGTCGTCCTTTGAATGTTTTACTTTAAACTTTATTTAAACCTGCCTAACTATACCCAAAAGTGAGAAAAAAAAGTCTAAATTTGAGTTTCTGTAATACCTTCTGATTATTATTAACACTATACAGGAAAGTAAAGTCATCCGAGTCATCTGCTCCAGCTGATTTCATGTTGTTTAAAGTCACTGACGGTGCAAAGGGCAATAGAACCATATCTCTATTGCTTTAATACTTGCTTTGTGGCTTTATGTGTGCCTTTGGATAGAAGACGGGTGGAGTCGGCAGACAACGAGGACTTTGAATGACTTATTAAGAAAAAATCTGTCTGACAGCTAAGCTGCTTTTCAGTTTTGGGCCTTTTAGAAAATCACAAAGTTGACACGATTCACTTGATAAAAAAATAGGTTTCAACCATCTTGACATGAAAGCCGACATTCAGGTGAATCACCCCTTGACAGAGCAGAAGAGAAACTGAAGGATAATTTACTTTACAACATGAAACAATAAAGGAGAGACAGTAAAGTACTTCTGATTATAGAAACGGGAAGAAATGAAATCTTTACTGGATTAAAGAATATCAAAATGAACAAAGGGATTCGTGTTTAGTATCAAGATCAGCCATGACAGCAACAGCCATGCAAGTGACTACTTAGTCAAATCTCCCCCCACAGACATGATGCATTTCTGTCTGATGTCCAGTTAATGACTAAATCTCCAACAACGGATCCGAAATAAAACTTCATACAGATTATGGCATGTTTTGTAAAGGCAGGACTTACCTGAGCTTCTTCATGTTTTTACTGTGTATTTAGTGTCAAAGTGAAGGCATCGTGCATTTCTCTTGGTAAATTACAAAATGCTGATGATAGATAATTCTGCATAATTCTGCTTATTTCTACATGTACAAGTTTGCCAAACAAAACAAAACACACACACACACACCTCACTCACTAAAGTTTACCTATTACAACGTTTGCCAAACTTCCTGTTTGCTGTCACTAAAACTTGTGTTGATTTATCATCTTTTATTTTGGGGATAGTTTACAGGAGGCAACCCACCCCTGCTCCCATATCACCAGCCAGCACACACACATGGGGAAGGGAGGCTAAGAGGGGCGATTCATGTTAAGTCATCATGCAAATAACTCTGCCACATACTAGCTGAAATTAGATGGAAGGGCGAACGTAAAGAGCAATGACATGAAATAAAGAAAAACCGTCGAGGTTGCAGTATGAGAACAACTCTCCTTTTATCCTTTTCTTCCACACCTGACCACTTTACGAATAAGAGCTGTGTCAAGTGTCAGGTTTAACAAGTTTCTATAGAAACACAGCTTGGTCATGCATGCTCATGTGCTCACAGATGTCCACACAGGCTTTTCCACATAACTCAAGACATGGCACATTCCCTTTCAGACGAACACACCTTGGGCAGAACCTGTCAAACTACCTGGCACACCTTGGGAAATTAGACGTCTCCAGCTGTAACCGCCCAAAGAACTATTTCATTATAGATTAATAGGGGGCATATTTTGGTTTATTCACCTTAGCTGAAACTGTTGTTCAACCATAAATTCATGGAGACTTACTCAACATATTTGGGTTTGCGTATAGGCATAACTATGTTGTGCTTATATGTAACTGGACTCCATCTGCTAAACTGGGTGTTCATCTTTATATTTAGAGCCACGCTGGACTTAAACCATTACTGTCTCCTCCACTCAGATTCCTACATTTACAAACTTGGTCACACACACAATCACAACACACACATCAGGTGTATTTGTGTATCTGTCATCAGTCATCTGTCTGAAGATCAGCTAAAAGTGTGAAGTTGTATTATTTCTTAAAGAATTATATCTTTGAGTCGCTTGAGAACTGGTTCCAGTGGTGAAGCTGATCAGTTTGTCTTGGAGAGCGATCTTTTTCCAGCAAAGAGATGGGTGGTCTGCAGATGTGCAGCTCTTAGCTATCTTAGCTATCAACTCTCATGTTCTTATTGTGAGTATTACTACATCCAGCAGAGGGAGACACAATTGAGTAGTTTCCTTCCTGTCTGCTCCAGCTCTGCAGCCATCCACCTCAGAACAATGATCATTACATTACGTTTCTCACATTTCTCCCCTTACATAACCTCGTCTTTCTGTTCTAAAAATCTCACACAATAGCAAAAAGTTCATTATTTTAGGTATTTGCAGAATTTTTTCATATACTATAGTTGATACGGTCAATAAAAATGAACATTTCTGTATGATTATATTAAAAAGTTATAGCATTTCAACAGAAATCTGTACCAGAAGAGTCCTTTTGTGTGGCGGAAAATGATCCAGTGGTTGTACGTGACAGTAGAAAAAGATGAAGGCCAGACCTTTCCATAAGGAGACCTTGTAAAGGGATAGCGGAATGAAGATTCGCTACTGTGATAATATTCAAGGGGGGAATGTGCTGGTATTCCCTGCTACAAACAAACATACATACATAACACAAACTAGCTTGCTATCTTAAGTACAACAATTTGAAGGCTGAATTATTCTTCAGCACATAATTCAATGGAACCTCTGAACAGGATGCAGTGATTTCAACCTATTGTCTTGGTGGGTTATTTATCTTACATAAGATGCATTGTTTCTCTCAGTTTTGGGGAGTGTAATGCTTCCCAATCAAATGAACTAAAAGTAAGTATGATCAGGTTTATTAAAGTATTGATCAATAGTATTATTTAGGTATCAGGGTGAGCAGAGTTCAGTAAGAACACAAGGCAAGACATTAGAATTCAGGTGTGTTCGCTGAAGCTTATATCTCAGTTTGAACAGTCACACACCCTCTTGTATAAACAGAGTGTGATGATAGAAAACGGGCAAAGCCTTTACAATACTTTATTTAATTTCTAAGTTGATCTCGTGCAGACTCTGCCAAGTTTTTTTAAACGCTCCTTGCAGAGCTGAAACCGCCTCAGACTAGTTGTGCTGGTTTTCTGCAGTAATCCAGCAGCGTCTCCATAGATGCCAAGTTTGACTTAGAAGTGAGAGAAGTTGCCAGAGGGGTCAAAGAAAAGAAAAAGGGAGGGATTCTTTAAAAAGAAAAAGAAGCAGATGTACTCACAAAACTCATCCAATACGCAGCGTACGCCATGAGGGAATCAGATGTAGGCTTGTACCACTCTCTCCTGTCCTCACAGCCGGATCCCTGTTCTCCTGCTCGCCCAGGCGGAGCGCCACACCCCTCATCACTCAGACTATTGTCATGCACGGCTGTCTGTTCTGTTGCTTCTTGTTCTGACTCAGTCAAATTGATGATGCTTCTCTTCTTTTCCCCAAGAATCTCTAACTTTCGTGCACCGTATTCATACACGGAAATCTTTTTGCCATCTCACTCCTCCCCCTCCACCAAGACTGGCACAGACTCACTTTTAATTCAAAAGAATTTGATCTGAAAATATCTCTCTGCAAAAGGTGTGAACGCAAATGAATCATTTTGTTAGCACCACAATGCAACTTCCCAACCCCAAAACCACTGATGATGCAATATCAACAATAGTCGAGATGAATTAGCTCAACTCTGCACCACAAATGAACTGAAGGAATTGGTTGTAAATGTTCTACAAAGTCCAGAGCATCAACCTTCAAATCCCACGTAGCACCACCTGTATGTCGTGTTTTTCTTTGCGCGTTTATAACAAGCATTGCGACGTCGCCTGAAAATAACCCATGGGGATATTTTGCATGTTTCTCCTTGTGTTAGTCATGCAGTAACGAGTGACCTACCTCCTTTGTGTTCTTGTGTTGGCCATGGCTTCTCCTCTTATGCGGCATCTTTAAAACCTTAATGGATAAACTTTTTAAGCTCCCTTAGCGCTCTCTGTCAGCCTTTGGAAATCAGAGTTTAAGTTGGTCCTCCCTCTCTGACTCAGTTAAGATGCCCCTCCTGCTGGGAAAACTCTGGTAAACGATCAAAGTGGATTTAAACCCAAAATTTTGAGAGTAAATATGAAGCTATGCAGGTGTTACGGCGTGTAAGGTCTTGTTCAGTCGATTCTTTGTGGGTTATGTGAGGTTATTTAAGGTTTCTTGAACAGAGTAGTTACTTTTAGCACATATTCCACACAAATTGAGCATATTGATGAAGACAAATTCATCTTTGTAAATAAAGTGGATCTGAGAGAGAGAATTCGATTCATATTCTAAGATGTCTTTATATAGATTTCCGGTTTTGAAACAAACATGTTATTCTGTAACACTTGGTGTAATTTTTTTTTCAGGACACACCCCATAGCTTTAGGAAGAATTGAGTCACCCGTTAATGCCAGCCTTTCCCTTCAGAACATCCAGCGCCCGTTTAGAAGCACAACGCTGCCCCCTGCTGGCTACAAACCGGAACTGACCGAGTCAACAAAAAGCAGCTGTAGGACGGGGGTGCTTGTGGTGTTCTTCAAAGAAAAAACACATAGAGTTGTGCTTCTGAAAGGTTTATGCGTGCATCTACAAAAATATGTGGCGACATGAGGTCTCCAAAGATTTATAAGAAATCTTGCTGAAACTCTTTTTAACTTTTCTACTTTTCTACTAACATACAGCCACCTTTGCATATTTTATTTCTCCTAAACATCATTTGCAAAGAAAGGCCTATGTCTTGAAGTTATCTCTTCCTTAAAAGAGGGCACATTATGTCTCAGAAGCAGGCATTTGAAGTGGACACACTATCTCCCAAGAAAGTGGAATTTGCACAGTCATGAGGGGGGATAGAGTAGGAGTACATTTGTGCCCCTTAGATACAATCTGGACTTACGAATCTATAGGGCTCATAATTGGACTTCAAGGTAACTATATGTACCTTGCTGAGGGCATGAAGGTATATTTATGCTCCCAAGTAGTAAATGGTACATACTGTATATGTGCATTTTTGCATTTAATTTATTTTTTTTACATGTTTAACATTATCCTTATTTTTTGGCATGCTGCAGCGCAGAAGGAGGAACAGTTGTCTGGCAGACAGGAGGTTTTTGGTTTGAGCCCAGGTTTTCCCAGACTACATATCAAAGTGTCCTTGGACGAGACACCGACCCCCACGTACTCTCCAATGTGTTCACTGGCCTGTAAATGTGTGTGTGAAAGGGGAAAAAAAGCATTATGTTCCTTCTGGCCTGTGGAGGGAGACAGACACTTTTCTCATTTCAAATTAGGATAGAAGACGGTTACCGGAGGTACTGTTCCGTGCTTTAGAAGGTGAAAACTACAAGAGTACAAATAAGTACCTACTGTTGAAGGTACAACAGCAGTACCTTAGAGCAGCGGTTTCAACCAGGTAACCCCTAACCAATGCAAATCTTTTTAGTTGGAACTTAGAAGCAGTAGTGAACACAACGCTGCACCATCAGGGCCTGATTTATTAAGATTTATGACTAAAGAAACACTTTTTACATTTCGAACATTTCAAAAGGACGTATTTCAAACTTAATTCATGGCAAACATTTTTTAATCACTAATAAATCAGACAGTTTTCATAGAAAAATGTGTTAACAACATTAAAGATGTCCTCTCTTGTTGTTTTTCCTCCAGACTTTTTGCAGAATAGGGATGTGCTCATGAATATTGTATCGTAGAACTCAGATTGCCAGATCAGAATAAAAATGTTTCATGGAAACTGAATACTGCAAATTTATTTTAGTCTATAAACTGAGATATTACAGGATTATCATACATTTTTCATGGACACTATTTTTGTTATTTTTATTTTCTCAATTGCCCCCCGGAGTGTCTCAAAGCACCTCAAGGGGTAATTGTACTACCATTTGAGAAACAGTGCCATCCCAGTGACAAGGCTTTGTACCTGTAAAGGTACAATTAGTTTTTAGTTTTTGTTTTACTTCCTGAGATTGTTCTAATCCAGAAAAATACATGCATCAGCTGAATTGCATTCCATGCATGTTTTCATTACATTATGTTATTTCTTTAGACAGACTAAAGACATGGGGCATTTCATTTTAAAGGATTTTTATCCCACAGTCACTTGACCTTATGTCAGGATTTCAGTTCTGAGCCAGGGCTTTTATTTTTGTGGTTTGTTGTATTGTGTTTATTTCCTGTTTTATTTT